>JAPZQE010000023.1:0-167449 GCA_028828645.1 Rhodotorula sp. PL61-2
GCAGCGCGGAAAGGGCGAGGGAGGGGGGAGAGGGGAGAGGGGAGAGGGGAGAGGGGAGAGGGGAGAGGGGCAGAGGGGCGGAGGGGCGGGAGGAAGGCAAGGTCAGCACAGGGTCTAACGCTCGTCCTCTGATTTCGCGCCGAGTGACGCACCGGCAACGTTCATCGGCATCTCGGCGATCTGTAGTGGGGCAATGGCATGGGACGAAGAGAGGCGGGAAGGGAGGGCGGGGAGGGAGAGGCGGGCGCCGGCGGTGCAAGGTGTCAGCATGGCAACCTCTCTCCAACTCCTCCAATGCGAGATGTGCGAGATGAGAGTGAAGACTTGCCTGAGTGTTATAGAAGCGCTCGATGTCGCGGAGCGCCGGGACGTCCTCGGTGGTGACAAAGTTGATCGCGACACCTTTGCCCCCGAAGCGACCGCCACGGCCGATGCGGTGGATGTAGTTCTCGCGCGACGACGGGAGGTCGTAGTTGATGACCTGTGTGTTGGAGGGTGTGAGCGCTGGTCAAGAGGAGAGAAAGAGCGAACGCACGAGCGAGACCTGCGGGACGTCGATACCACGCGCGAGGAGGTCCGTCGTGATGAGGACGCGAGACGAGTGGGGAAATCTAAACAGCAGGGCACAATCTCAGAGAGCATGAGTACGTTCCGAGAAGCGTGCGGGTGAGGAGCAGGCTTTGAGCGCTCGTGCAGGGTGACCGCGGTCGAGGGCGACCAGGGGGACGGCCATGGTCGGCGAAGGGTCAGACGCGCACGCGGGAGCGCATCAATCCAAGTGACCTTGAGGTCTGCAGGATGCGCACAAAATGCGGCAAAGCCAAAGTATTGAGGCCCGCAGCCCTCGCCGTCGCCCTTCGCAAGAGACGCCGTCGAGGGTGGTCGGAAGGTGCGGGAGGAGGACCCGTGCCGGCAGGGAGCATCGCTGGACAGTTCTCCGCGACACCTGTCAGCCTATCGTGCACGAGCGGAGGCGTGACAGGCGACATATGCGAAGTCAAATCCTTGAACAGCACCGGCCAGAGCGCGCAACCCCCGCCCAGAGCAAGACGCTTTGAATGTGAAAGCTTTGAAGAGCGGCAAAGGGCGGGAACTGCGGTAAGGCTGCTTTGCTTTTGTGAGTGCGCCTTGCAGCGTGTGCAGGGGATAGCACGAGGGACGCGCTGTACACCATCCTCTCGCCGACCTCGGCACTCGGCGCGATTGTGTTCGTGGATGTATGGTCGACTGCTCCGCTCGAGTAACCCTCGAGTATGTGCACAACGTCGCTGACCTCGCGTCGGCAGCGCGACATAGGCTGGCTAGCCCCGCCCCGCTCGAGCGTGATGGCTCCGCGCAACGAGGGTGTTCACCGCCTCGCTGGACGGGAAACAGCCCATGTGCTGAAAAGGAGCAAGCTCTCCAGCGATCGTCATGTCTGATTGAGCAGTTCGAGCGTGCACGCGCGCCGTGCTGGGTCGCGCAAGATGACGAGGAGGGGACGAGAGCAGAAGTGCGGCTTCGCCACGTGCAAGCGCCGTTCGAGCATGAGGACGTAGCTGTCGATAAGCTCGGGGTAAGCATGCTCTCGAAGCGGCACCAGAGCGAGACGGAGGCGCGGGAGGGAGGACAAGGGGCACGGTGAGCTCGGGCGAGGACGCGCGGGGACTTGGGCGCGGCGGCGAGGCGACGCCCCCGTCTGCCTGCACCCCCCGCTGCCCGTAGACACTCGCGAGTGTCTGCACCCCCGAGTCCTCTCGAACCCGCTCCACCCACCATGGCTGACTCTGCTCCCGCGGCTACCAAGTGAGCCCTCGCCCGCTCTCCCGCTCCTCGCCTTTTTGCCTCGAATCGCCGCCACTCGCCGCCCTGTCGCTCGCGCGAGGACTTGCGCGCGCTCGCTCGAAAGAGCAGGGTCGAAACCGCGTCCCGATACCTCTGCCGAGCATTCAGGAGGCGTGTGGCGGCCGTAGCGGAGCGAGTGCTGACCCGCCTTTTTGTCCCCCTTCCTCGCCCCGCCGCGTTCTGTGCGCGCCCAAACAGGCCGGAGACCCCCGCCGCCGAGGCTCCCGCCCAGGCTGGCGGCCTCGAGAACCCCGAGGAGGGCCTCATCGAGTCCAAGTGCGTCCCGCCGCCTCCTTCCCTCCCCCCGCGCCGTGTGACGGTGGGGCGGCACTCGCTCACATCAAATCTCTATGACATGCAGCTGGGACCAGGTCGTCGAGTGCGTTCTTCGCCTTCTCTTCTGTGTAAGAATGGCGTGTTGACCCGCATTTGCGCCCGCAGCAACTTCGACGACATGAACCTCCGCCCGGAGCTCCTCCGCGGCATCTACGCCTACGGGTACGCCCCCGTTTTTGCGCCTGCTCGGTGTCATACGCTCACGCTGCTCCTTCCGCAGTTTCGAGCGTCCCTCGGCCATCCAGCAGCGTGCCATCATGCCCGTCGTTGCCGTGCGTCCTGCCCCCACCTTCCCGTCGCTCCACTTCCGCTCACTTTCCTCACGCACCTACAGGGCCACGATGTCATTGCCCAGGCCCAGTCGGGTACTGGCAAGACCGCGACCTTCTCGGTCTCGATCCTCCAGTCGATCGACGTCTCGCTCAGGCAGCCGCAGGCGCTCGTCCTCGCGCCCACTCGCGAGCTCGCCCAGCAGATCCAGAAGGTCGTTGTCGCCCTCGGCGACTACATGAACATCGAGTGCTTCGCCGCGGTCGGTGGCACGTCGGTCCGCGAGGCCATGGCCAAGCTCCAGGAGGGCGTTCACGTCGTCGTCGGCACCCCGGGCCGTGTCTTTGACATGATTCAGCGCCGCGCGCTCAAGACCGACCACATCAAGATCTTCTGCCTTGACGAGGCCGACGAGATGCTCTCTCGCGGCTTTAAGGACCAGATTTACGACGTCTTCCAGCTCCTCCCGCCCACGACCCAGGTCGTCCTCCTCTCGGCCACCATGCCCGCCGACGTCCTCGAGGTCACGACCAAGTTCATGCGCGACCCGATCCGCATCCTCGTCAAGCGCGACGAGCTCACGCTTGAAGGTATCAAGCAGTTCTACATCGCCGTCGAGAAGGAGGACTGGAAGTTGGAGACGCTCTCGGACCTTTACGAGACCGTCACCATCACCCAGGCCGTCATCTTCTGCAACACCCGCCGGAAGGTCGACTGGCTCACGGAGAAGCTCCAGGCCCGCGAGTTCACCGTCTCGGGTAGAGTCCCTCTCCCTCGTTCCTTCCGGGCTCGGTGCTCACCTTTGAACTGTCCGCAGCGATGCACGGCGACATGGAGCAGGGCCAGCGTGAGGTCATCATGAAGGAGTTCCGCTCGGGCTCGTCGCGCGTCCTCATCACGACGGACCTCCTCGCGCGTGGTATCGACGTTCAGCAGGTCTCGCTCGTGCGTTCGCTCTTTCCCTCCTCTCGACCAGCGCTCACACCCTCCACACACACAGGTCATCAACTACGACCTCCCGTCGTCGCGCGAGAACTACATTCACCGCATCGGCCGTGGCGGTCGCTTCGGTCGCAAGGGTGTCGCGATCAACTTTGTCACCACCGAGGACGTCCCGGCGCTCCGTGACATCGAGCGGTTCTACAACACTCAGGCAAGTCTTCATTCTCTCTTGCACTGGAGGGATTGGAGGGTGGTCGCCATGCTGACACCTTGCACCGCCGCCGCCCACCTCTCCCTTCCGCCTAACTCCTTCGTCCCTTGCCCTCGGCGATACAGATCGACGAGATGCCGATGAACGTTGCCGGTGCGTCACCTTGCGCGAAGTCAGTGGACGAGCGTAGGGCCCTGTGCTGACCTTGCCTTCTTCCCGCCTTTCCGCCCCTCTGCCCCTCCGCCCCTCTCCCCTCTCCCCTCTCCGCCCTCCCTCGCCCTTCCCGCGCGGCACACTCATCGAACTTAGACCTCATCTAAGCGGTCGACGCGCTCTCGCCCGGCGTCGTCGCGGCGACGGAGGGAGGGTGGGCACAGGCGAGGCAGGGGCGGCGTTCCCTCTCCCCGCCCGACTCCCCTCCCCCTCAACCTCTTCCTTAGACTCGCTTTACCTACCCTTTCTTCCCGCAATTCTCCCTTCCGCAGCTCCGGCTTCCTTTCCACTCTATTGCCGTTTTCCCACCCCGTCCCGCCATCCGTCCCCCCTCCTGCCCCTCCTCCTAAAAGCCTGGCGTCGCTTTCCTCACTCGTAGCTGGCATTGTAACCCTTCCCTTCCGTCCTCCACATCGCTGCGCTGGCGTACTTTGTCTGCTTGGTGATGAGGTTGCTCAGCAGCGGGTTCGACGTTGACCGCCGGAGCGCCTGCTTCGCTTGTTCACAGCTGCTTGTTCGCTTGCCCGAACGATTGCCGCTTGGTAGTTTTACGACTCAGTTTCAGCACATTCTCTAGCGCTTCGTTGTCCTCGACGTCCCGCGCCCTCATCAGCTCCTTTCCCTCCCCCTCCTTCCAGTTGACCGCTGCTTCCCATGGCGCTCTCCTCGTCGGCTCGCAAAGCTCTCAACGACAGTGACGATGGCGCTCATCCATTTGCGCTGCTCCTCCAGGCGCGCACCGCCTCACGCAAGGGAAGTGGGGCCGCAAAAGAACGAGCTCGCTGGGGACAGGCTGCAGGCGCTGCCGCAGGAGTTGAGGACCACGGTACGCTCCTTGTCGCTCTACGTTGTCTGACGGATGCTCTACCTTCCCAGCGCGCGCAGATTGGCAACCTCCTCTCACCGGTCGCGCTGCTCAACCTCTCGCTCACCAACCGCGGCTAGTACCACGCACTGCGCCCAAAGAAGAACGCCGAGGCGCTATGGAAGGCAGCGAGGGTGTACGAGGGTTGGCCCGTCAAGTACCTGGCTCACACAGATTGGTCGCAACCTATGCAGACTTCCATCTCGAGACGTTCGAGTACTGCCGGGGCGGGAGCTGTGCGTCCGCTTTTCTCTTCCTACCCCAAATTCAAGCGCATCCGCTTTGGGTCTCAGAACCATACGTCTGCTCCCTCCTTGAAGTGTTCGTCATTTCAAGACGCATCGAAGAGGACGCGAAGAAGCCGCCAGTGCAGGTACTTCTGTCGTTCGTCACGTCGTTGGCGACGTGACGTCCGGCGTTGGCAGCGTTGTCCGCGACGTCACTGGTAATGCCGGCAGCGTTGTGAGCGAAGTGATCGGCGGTGTCGGCTCGTTCGACGATGGCTTGACGAGCGTCTTCGGTCCGGGCGTCAGCTCCGCGATTGAGGGCGTGACCTCCGTTGTAAGCGGTGCGGCGTCTGTAGGCGGTGCGGCGTTTGTCGCTACGGCTACGGCAGGTGGGGCGTAAGGAGGCGTGCAGTCGATGGTGGGAGGCGCAGATGGCGGGGTCGTATCCGGCGTTGGAAGGCGTTGTTGGCGTGGTTGGCGGTGCGCTTGGCTTGCGCGAGCAGCGACGAGGGTACGTCCCTCCTTCCTTGCTGCTCGCTCTCGTCATGTACTGACCCTCCCTGCACTCGGTCGCAGTCTTCGCTGTGCAGTACGGCGTCCCCGCTCCCGCGACCCCGACTGCCCTCCCTGTCCTAAGCTCGCTCTCTGTCACGCACATCACCTCCGCATCGCCCATTCTTGATCCCACGCCCCCACCCGCCCTGCCACCGCGCATCCTCCTTTGCCCGGAGGATAGCCTCGCGATCGCGGGCGCGATGGGCGGTATCGACCCGCTTCGCCTGCAGGGCATCCTCTCGCAACATGGTTCACGATGGCGAGGACGTGGAGGTATGCCGCGTGAGGAGGAGGAACGCGAAGGCGAACGGGAGGCGGACGAGATGTGCAGGTGCACCGGGAACAGGAGGAAGCGAGCGCTCGAGGCGAGAGCTCAGCGTGGATGGACCCTGTCTCTTTTGTTGTATAGTGTGTTTCTTCTTTCTAGTTAGCGCGGTTTTCGCACGCGCAGCTCTCCGATCCGTACCCACTCCCGCTGGATTTCCACTCTCTCTCGTCTCTCCCGTTGAATGCCCTCCTCCTTCATAAGCAGACCGTGCAAAGGAGAAAATATCGAATCAGCGAATCAAGGAGCGAGAGGAGCGGTACTTGGCGAGTCGAGAATGTTGCACCTTCGCAGAAACTCCGACTGGCGAAGGCTGAGGAGCTCGACCGAGTGGCGTAGTTAGACGGTATCGCAGTTGCCCAGATAGTACAGTGCACCGGTATGCTTGCAACCAAGAGACATCCTACAAATCCGCCACGCCTTCAAGCCGCACCTCCGCTCTTTGCAGTTCGTCCAATTCCCGCTCAACCTCGCCACTCAACTCTTCCTCTTTCCCCTTTCCCACGCCGCTCTTCCCCTCCCGCTCCTCCTCCACCTCCCTCTTCGCACCCCACTCCTCCAGCCTCTCCATCACCTCGACCCACTCCCCCTCGCTCCCCTCCTTTGCCCTAAACCTCTCCTCGACGCCCTCCGCCACCGCGCGCAGAAATGCCCGCCGCAAGGGAATGATCGCACTGCGAAAGTGACGCCGCCAATCGGCGACGTACGGACCTGAGGCGAGGTGCGAAGGGAGCGGGATAGAGGAGGAGCTGCGCAGGAGAGAAAGGAGCGAGTCTTGGTACGCCTCGGCGGCGCCGGGGTGGCGGAACTGGCTGCAAGCGGCGAGATTTGAGGTCGAAAGCCCGTCAGCGTTTGTGGAGCTTGCGAGAAGAGGGAAGGACGGGAGAGCGACGCACTGTCCCACTTCGAACGGCTCGACGCCCTCCTTCCTCCGCTCCTCCTCCGCCTCCCAGACCTCGGCACGCAACTCCTCCGTCGTCTGTCCGAACATTCTCTCCCTGTCACTTCCTGCGATCGCGTGCGCGACGACCAAGCCCTGGATGTAGCTCGCCTGCGCGGCGGCAACGAACCAGGGCAGGCCTATGATGCCGAGGGCACCGGGCGGAAGCGACGACGGGACGGCGAGGACGTCTCTCCAGAGCGGGCGCAGGAGGATGCCGTTGCTCTCCAGCTCGGAGGGCGGGAGCGGGTGCGCGCCGTCGAGCGCGCGCTGGGAGAGCAGGTGAGGCGTGAGGAACGGGATGCGCAGGGTGTAACCGGTCGCGAGGATGATGTTTACGGCGGTGGAGGGCGGGAAAGCGAGCGTGCTGCCGTCAACGAAGACGATGGACGAAGGGGTGAACTTCGAGATCCGCGGCTTGTAGATCGTCCCCGGGACGGGCGGGAGCTTGACGGGCGCGTCATCGTGCACCGTGTAGGAGTGATACACCTGCGAGTCAAGGGGGGCATCAGCAAGTGTCGGTGGTGCGGAGATATCGGGAGAGGCGCAGTGGTGGTGCGGCGGGAGGAGGGAGGAGGCAGGGCGTACCTCCTTAGCGGTCTGCAACGCCTGCGTCGCAATGTCCCACCCGCTCGCACCAAACCCGACCACCACCACGACCGCGTTGCGCAGGCGCTCAGGGCCGCGGTACCACAGCGAGTGCTGAATGGTCCGCTGCGGCCCCTCGCCCTCCTGCCCGTGAATGGCGCTCGGCGCCTCCTCTGCCTCAGGAGATGCCACGCCGCCCCCCGCGAGCCACTCCCCTTGCCCCTCCCAATGCGGGACGTTCGGGTAGTGGTACCTTCCCGTCGCGACCACAAGGTGGTCGTACCTCCTGCTCTCCTCCCTGTCCTCCAGGCGCAGCCGCACGTCCCACTCGCCGCTCTGCGCGTCCCACGCCGCGCGCTCGACAGAGGTGTTGACGCGCAGGTAGGGCGACAGGCGGAAGTGTGAGGCGGCGAGGGAGAGGTACGACCGCACGTGTGGGTGAGGGGGGAAGAGGGGCGTGTTGGCCGGGAAGGGTAGATCGGGGAAAGTCACTGCCCGCCAAAAGACGTGAGTGAGCGGTACTGAGAGGGAAGGAGGGAAGCGCACTGGTTGGCACGGGCGTATTGGTGTGCAATGCCGGGTAGAGCGGCGTCTCGGGATTAGAGCCGTCCGTATGCTCGTGGTCGTCGGGGAGCCTGTTCGAGCGGGCAGAGAGTCAGCGGGAGTCAACGACAGGCCATAGAAGGAGAGGCGGCGTACCACACGCCCCCAACATCCTCCCTCCGCTCAAGCAGCTCGATCTCCCATCCGTCTCTGACGGCCTCTGGCAGGTCCAACAGCGCAATCAGCGCACCGATCCCGCCCGTCCCGGCGCCGATGATCGCGACGCGCTTTTTCGCGCGTTCGCCCTTCTCCACCGAGCGCGGCTCTTCCCCATCTGCGATGGGTGCGACCTTATCTGGCAGCGCCGGCCGTGGCGCCTTATCCGTGCGGGCGAGGGGGCGCGGTAAGCGAGAACGAGAGCGCGAACGGCTGCGGGACCGGGAGCGCGAGGGATGCACCCGTGGCGGAAGCGGGCGGAGCGGGTGCGTGTCTGGCGCTGAGAGCGGCGAGAGGGAGGCGGCGGGGCTGGTACTGTAGTCAAGGAGGGCAGCGGCGGCCATCTTCGTGCTCGAGAAGCCAAAAGGAAGGTGGGAAGCGGGAGAAAGGGCGGGAAGCAAGCAGCCGGCACGAGCAGCGGGTAGGGCGGCTCTCCTTGCGCCAATGTCAGCGGATATGCTGTACTCATGTGCGACACAGGTGCACGCCCACCGCGCCAGGATGAGGACATCTTGCGTGCGAAGGCGACTCGGATCCGCCGGCAGGAGGGATCAGCGAGGACGGCTGCCGAAGGGACGGCCGGATCACAGCCGGATAGCGATACCGTCGCATAAGCGCAATTGCATGCAGCGAGTGCAACTAGAGTGCCAGAGTCGAAGCAAGCGGCGAGAAGAGATGAACATGGAAACAAAAGGAGGAGAAGCGAGCGTGACACCGCAGAGGGCGGTTCGAATGCGAGTCTACCTGGCCGTAGTCCGTCTTATGAGCAGGACAAGCAGCACCACAACCCCAGCAGAGGAAGCGGGGCGCGTCGGGGACGTCCAGGGGGCGAACTCGCGACTCGACCGCGCTCCGCCCTCGACCGCTCTCTGGCTCGCGAGGAGAAGCTGCAGCGATGAGCGCGGATTTGCAGGAGCACGCGCTGCACCCGCCAGGCCCAGCCGCGCCTCTCGCCGCTCCTTTCCCTTCCCCAGAACTCGACCCCGTCCCCGGCCCATTCACCCCAGCAACAGCGTCCCCGGCTGGGACGAGCACCGCCCAGATGCAGTCAGTAGCGAACGGCGAGTCGAGCAAGCCCGCACTCACCCCGCCTGGTGCCGCCGTCGCCGCCAACGCCGCCCCGTCCGCGCAGTCACGC
The DNA here is from genome assembly GCA_028828645.1 of Rhodotorula sp. PL61-2. Classification (NCBI taxonomy): domain Eukaryota; kingdom Fungi; phylum Basidiomycota; class Microbotryomycetes; order Sporidiobolales; family Sporidiobolaceae; genus Rhodotorula; species Rhodotorula sp. PL61-2. The sequence goes on from JAPZQE010000023.1 coordinate 9,194, forward strand.
GCACCCGCACCCGCGAACGCCACCACCGCGAGCGAGGGCACACAGGGCACACGCAGGAAGAGCGTAAAGGCTGAAGATCACTACCGTCAGTCCCGCCCTTCTCGTCTCTCTCCCTCCTCTCCAAGTTCTGCTTCCGACTGCTTCCCTTTCCCGCGTCGCCCTTCTCGCCAGCATCCCGTTCCTGCGGGCTGTACGCAGGCGGATCGCAACGCTGACATTCGCGCATTACTGTCCACAGCGTCGCCGCCGCATGCCCCGCCGACACCCGCCGCAACCACCTCGTCGCCGGGGTCATTCACCATCCCGCTCCCCTCCTTCGTGCACGACGACCCGCTCTCGTCCGACCCCGACTCGTCCTCGGACGAGGATTCGTTCGGCGAGGCCAAGCCTGCGCGCCCCGTCCGCTTCTCCAAGTCGACGGGCCTCCCGCGCCCCGTGCCCAGCTACTACTACGACGCTGAGTACGACCCGGGCACGGCGGGGACTAAGAAGCGCGGCAGGCGCGGCGGCTACAAGGGCGTGCCCGTGTTCGAGCCGACCATGGAGGACTTTGAGGGCCACGGCGGCTTCTACGGCTACGTCAAGCGCATAGAGAAGTACGGATTGCGCAGCGGGATCGTCAAGGTCGTCCCGCCGAAAGAGTGGTGCGTCCCGCTCTCTCTGCCAGTGTGCTCTCGATACACTCGCTGACGCTTTCACGCCCGCAGGTCCGCCTCCCTCCCTCCCGTCGACAAGCCCCTCCGCTCGATCCGCCTCCGGGACGCGATCGAGCAGCACATGCTCGGCTCGCAGGGCCTCTACCGCGTCATGAACGAGGCCAAGGCGCGCGTGTGGAACGCCGCGCAGTGGAAGGATCTCGCCACGCGCGACAAGTGGGAGGGGCCGGACCTCCTCGGCGACGAGAAGAAGGGTGAGAGGAGCGAGCGTGCCGTCGCGCCCCGTAGGACGCGCGCAGGTGTCGCGGCGAGTCAGCGGGCAGGGAAGAAGGGCGTGGTGAACGGGAAGGGGAAGGGGAAGGCGCGCGCGGAGGAGAGCGCCGAGGAGGCAGATGAGGAGGATGCAGACGAGGACGAGGACGGCGGCGAGTACGCCGACGATGCGCCGAGCTCGTCCAAGCGCAGGACGCCCGCGCGCCGCGCCAAGGTCGACGGCGCGGCGAAGGCGGCGCCTGCCTCGAAGGGCAAGGGGACGGGGAAGGCGTCCGCCGATCCGGAGGACGGTGGCGGGACGGACGAGAAGCCTGCGCCTGAAGCGCCAGCGAAGAAGCGCCGCACGGCGACGTCGACCACGACAGATGAGGACTGGGCGGCGTTCATCGCGGTACTGTCGGAGCTCCCGCACGGCATGACGCGCGAGGACTACACCGTCGAACGGATGCGCGACTTTGAGCGGCGCTACTGGCGCACGCTCACGTTCGGCGAGCCGCCAATGTATGGTGCCGACATGGCGGGGTCGCTCTTCGACGACTCGACGACGGCGTGGAACGTCGCGCACCTGGGCGACCTTCTCCCCAAGCTTGCGCCGCGTGGGTGCGAAATCCCTGGCGTCGTCACGCCGTACCTCTACTTTGGCATGTGGCGCGCGACGTTCGCGTGGCATGTCGAGGACGCAGACCTGTACTCGATCAACTACATCCACTTTGGCGCGCCCAAGTTCTGGTACTCAGTCCCGCAGGAGCAGTCGGAGCGCTTCGAGCGCGTCATGGCCGGTGCTTTCGCATTTCCTTCTGCTTCGCCTTGCGTTGGATACTGATGCTGGACGCGTGCAACCCCAGGTCTCTTCCCGACGGACCGCGCGAAGTGCTCTCAATTTCTCCGGCACAAGTCGTTCCTCGCGTCGCCTAAGATCCTCTCGAACAACGGCATCACGCTGAACCGCTGCGTCCAGCTCCCCGGCGAGTTCATCCTCACCTATCCCAAGGGCTATCACTCGGGGTTCAACCTCGGGTTCAACTGCGCCGAGAGCATCAATTTCGCAACCGAGCGCTGGCTCCCGCTCGGCAAGGTTACCAAGCACTGCCAGTGCATCGAGGACTCGTACGTCTCCGCTTTTCCTCCCTACTCGCGGGCGAGGACTGACCCGCTCGCGCGCACGCAGGGTCAACATCGACGTAACGACCTGGCTGCGGCAGGCGGCCAAGGACGAGCACCTCGACCGCGGCGATCCGTGGCCGTACGACGAGCTCGAGGAGCAGGCGCTCCTCGCGCAGATCGAGGCCGAGGAGCGCGCCGAAGCCGAGCGGCTGAAAACCGCCGCCGCTGCTGCCGCCGCTCTCGCGCGCAAGCGTGCCGCAGCGGCGAACGGCGCAACGGAGCGTCCGGCGAAGAAGCCGAAGCAGGCGGCGTATCAGGTCCCGATGGTGCTCATGCCCGCGGTGCCGGGCGAGCCTCCGCGCGGCCCGCTGTACACGCTGTCGATCCTCCAGGCGCTGCAGAGCACGGACGTTCTCCCCGAGATCAAGGCGCAGCTCGCTCAGCTCATCCAGCATCCGAGCGGGACTTGGCGCCTCGAGACGCCCGTCAGGTTCCAGGTCGTCCCGCACCCGAACCCGCCGCCCCCGCCTCCGCCGGTGCAGCGCACCAAGCCCGAGCCGAACCCTTACAGCACGCAGGCGTTCGTCTATCCGAAGCAGGCCGTCGCGTCCAAGCCGCCCGGCTCGTCCTCCGCTTCCTCGACGTCGGCGCCCCGCCCGGCTTCCGCCGCCCCAGCCCAGGCGCCCGTCGCGCCGCCGCAGCCGCCCAGGCCCGACTTTGTTTGTGCGCTGTGCCCCGACATGAGCAAGGACGGGCTCGTCATGGTCGGCGAGCCGGGCGTCAAGAGCAGCAAGAAGCGGATGGACGCGCACCGCGTCTGCGTCATGTTCACCCGTGCGCTTTTCCCTTTGTTTTCTTTTCAAGACAACAGGTGCTGATTAAGCATCGGGCAGCGGCGACGTGGATCGAGATCGACCCCGAGAGCGGCGAGGAGATTGTGCGCGGGTTTGCCAAGATCGAGAAGGCGCGGTGGAAGCTCGTACGTTTTTTCCAATTCCTACTGCGGCTCATTGAGCGATGCTGACGCGTTGCACCCCTTACAGAAATGCCAGCTCTGCACAGAGCTACACGGCACGAAGGGTTCGTACATTTCCCTCCCCCCTCATCGCGCGGGCTGACCCGCCCATCTTGCGTCCAAAGTGCAATGCACCAAGGGCAAGTGCACCAAGGCATTCCATGTCACCTGTGCGCTGCGGGATGACTCGGGCGTGCACATGGACGCGACGATCCCCGACGGCGAGGGCACTGGCGGCGCGATCAGCATCCTCGACCAGACGCGCGCTGCGACGCCCCCGCCCCCATCGCCGGCGCCACCGGCAGTTGAGCCTGCTATCCACGCTGCGCAGACGCAGGTGAGGGCCCTGCCGCAGCCGGTCAGCCCGAGCAAGGTCATCCCCGACAACGACCAGATCCACCTCACTGTCCTGTGCCGGACGCACAACCCCGTGCGTTCCATCCCCCTCCTTATGGTTCTGGTACCTTTACTAAGCACCGTTGAGCGCGCAGGAGTGGCAGCGCCTTGAGACGGAGCGCAAGGCCGCCGAGCTCCGCGCGAAGGTCGACGCGCTCAAGCCCGGCGACCGCATCCGCGTGAGGACCAACGGCGGAACGTACGACGTTCAACTCGAGGGCAAGAATGTCGAAGAGGAGACTATCGCCTATGCGTTCGAGGATGGGTGCGTCCGTTTTCCCGTTTTCCCGCTGAGTCGTGGTCGCCGATCTGCTGGTTGCTGACCCTGCCCCGTAACCGTACGCAGCAAGCGCGCCTTCGTCAAGTGGAAGATGATCGTCTGGCCCGACTCGCCGGAGAAGCAGCGCAAGAAGGAGGAGGCTGCCGCGCGTGCCGAGCGCGAGAAGCGCGCCGTCCTCGACCGTCCGGCGTACCGCGCGCCGCAATCAGCCAAGCGCACAAGCGGCGCGAGCACGCCCGTTCCGCCTGCAGCCGTTGCTCCCGTTCACCGCCCGCCGCCCACTCAGCAGGCGAGGCAGCTGTACTACGGGGTGCCGCAGCCTGCGCCGGTTAACAGAGGCCAGCCCTCGCCGTACGCGCACGTACCGCAGGGGTACCCCGGCCACGCGTCGCAGGGCTATCCGCACCAGCAGGCGTACGGCTACCCGCCAACCCAGGGCGCGCCGCCGCCGCCTCCGCAGGGGGGCTACGGCTACCCGCCGCAGCACGCCGCCCCGCCTCAGCAGCAGCAGCAGCTGAGGGCGTATTACCCGCCGCACCATGGGCAGGGTCAGGCCTTCCCGCATCAGCAGGCGTATGCCGCCGGTCCGGCGCCTCAGCAAGCGCTCCCGCCGTTCTCCTCGTTCGCGTCGGCGCAGCTGCAGGCGCCCCTCTCGCAGGCTCAGCCGCAGATGCACCACGCCGCACAGCAGCCGATGCAGGTCGACGCGCCTGCCGCGGCGGCGCGGGCGTGAAGGCAGTCATGTCCCCCTCCTCGCTTTCCCCTCCCTCTTCCCGCCCGTTTGTACTCCTTGCCCCTTCTGTGATCTATCCCTCGCATGTCCTAACTCGACCCGCACGCTTTACCTTGCCATTCCCCTCTCTTCGTCTTGTCGCTTGATCCCGGTTGTAGTGCCCTCTCGCTCTCCTCTCGCGTTCCTGTTCTGCGGTTTGCCCTGTCTTTGCAAGAGCTGTGCCGTTCTTCCTTGACTGTCCGGGCAGCCTCACAACAGCGAGAGGCGGGAGGAGCTCCTCGCCGGTTCCCGCTCGTCGCTCTGCTTGCTCCACTCCACCCGCCTACCATGCTCGGCCTGAAGGCGACGATGGTGCGCTCTTCCCCTCCGACCGTACAGCTCCTGTCCAGTCTGACGCACGCCCTTCCCGTCCCGTTCCCTCCCTGCGCCAAAATCCCCCTCGTCCTCATCTCTCGCCGCTCTTCCGCCTCTTCCGCACGCTCTGCGGTCCTGCGCTGCTCATGGGCAAACAGAGCATCATCGACAACTCGGGCGCGCTCGTCGCCGAGTGCGTCAACGTCCTCAAGACCAAGACCGGGCACGGCATGGCGCGCATCGGTGCGCACCCGTCCTCCTCGTCCTCCCCGCCCGCCTAGCTGACGAGGCGCATTCAATCTCCGCAGGGGACGAAATCGTCGTCGTGATCAAGCGCGCGCGGCCCAACCCGCTCAACACCCAGTCCGGCTCGGGCGGGGCAGGCGCGCCCAAAGTCCGGCGGGGGGACGTCCGCCGCGCGGTCGTCGTGCGGACCAAGTACCCGACGCGCAGGCCAGATGGGCGCTATGTCCGGTTCGACGACAATGCGGCCGTGCTCGTCAACAACAAGAAGGAGATGATCGGAAACAGGATTGGAGGGGTCGTCGCAGCGGAGCTGAGGAGTCGCGGGTGGGGCAAGATCGTCAGTCTCGGTGCGTTGGCATGCTTTCTCAATCTCATGGCATGCGGCGCTTGCCGGGAAGTGGCGGCGCGCCTCTCGACAAAGTCTTGAAGGCCTCGGCTGATCCTCGCTTTTCTGCCCTCCACGCAGCACCGAAGGTCGTGTGAGGCGCCCGCAGAGCTGGCGGAAGATGTAGACGAGCGGGGAGGGCGCGAAGGAGACGGGCTGTCTGTACCACCACTGCACGACGTTCCACATCCTCAAGGCGCAATCTCGGCGCGAGAGGGCCGCACGTAGCGCGCACGGTTCTCGCTCACGGCACGACCAGCTCGAGCCAAGGGAGCAGAGGAAGCTATCATGCGAGACTTGCAAGGGAGGAGAGGGAAAGAGCTACAACAGGAGGACCTCGACACAACGCTCGCTATACCTTGCCTCTACCGCCGCGCCCAAAGCGCCGTTACCGCGCCCGCAGTCGCAAAACCGAGGAGGAAGCCCGTCGAGCCCGCGACGAACGGGCACTTGAGCGCGGTGCCATCCGGGTCGCGGTCGACGGGGCACCTTCCGACGCCCGCTCGGGCGAACCAGCTCGCTACCCCGCCGAGTCCTCCGTACTTTGCGCGGTTGACGTCCCAGTACCCCTTGGCCTCGCCGCGCTCCCATCCCTCGAGGACATCCTCACGCATGCGCGCGTCCATCTCGCCCAGCTGCGCGAGACTCCACCGGTCCGAGACGCGGATCATCCACTCCATCCTCCGCTCAATCACCTCCTTCTCGCCGCCGTTCTCCCTCTTGCGCAGTCCCGCGCGGAGCAACCCGACATTCTCGATCGCGGCGCCTGCGTTCTCAGGGAGCGCCTTCTCCAGCCGCCTCCTGAGGCGCGCAGCCACGCGCGGGCCCTTGCCGTTCGTCGAGACCATTACGCTAAGCGCTCCGCGACGAAGAACCGACCCAAAGTAAAAGTCGCACTCGGGCGGGACGTCGGCGACGTTGACGAGGATGCGGCGCGCCTTGCATGCGGTGTACACCGCGCGGGAGAGCGCCGCGTCGTCCAGCGCTGTGAGGACCATATCGAACCCTTCGATCTCATCCTCGACTTTCTCCTCCTCGAGTGCGCGCGTTCGCCACTCGACTTCGACCCCCGCGCGGCCGGCGACAGCCGCTGGGTGCGCAGACGTGAGCCGCCAGCGCACCTCGTCGCACGCGCCCGACTCTGGCGCGAGGACGACGATGCGTTTGGGCGAAGCGCACAAAAGGTGGTACAGGCGCGAGGCGGCGACGGCGCCGCCGCCGATGAGGAGGATGGAGAGCTTGCGGGTTTGGAAGGCGAGGAGGAGGGAGCCGGACGGCTGGGGGGACTCGTACGGCGGTTCTTCAGCGGAGGACGAGGGACAGCCCGCGGAAGGGATGGCTGAGGAGCCGGGGACGGATGAGGGCGAGACGAGGGAGGGGTGAGGAACGGGACCGGGGTCGGACAGGGGGTCGGCGGCTACAGTACCGGCGGGTGCAGGCGGCATGGCTGGCTCGTACGAGGGCAAGGAGAGCGTGGGAGATGCGCTAAAGCTGCTAAGTGGCTGGATCTGCGAGGAAAGAGCGGGGAAGGGCAATCAGCGATGAGGAGATGCAGATGAGCGAGGAACGCACCGTTCGGCTCGGGACGAGCGAAAGGATCGTCAAAACAGTCTTGAGAACGGCCGTGTGTAGTCAAGCGGGCGCTGGCGGTAGTAGGGACGCGGCGAGGCAGGCTGGAGCTGCGAGAGGTCCAAAGTCACGGATCGTCTCCTCCAACACGCCTCGCCCCCGCTGGACGTGCCTGGCATGTGTGCGTTGCTTTTTGAGACCGTATCTGAACCCGCTCATACAGCTGGACCAGCGCGCGCTGGCGTTGGATTGCTCTCTCCCTTCATCTCCGCGAGTCCTCGCTTGATGTCCTCGCTCGCAACGCTCAGGTCTGCCTGGTCAATTCCCGCTTCGTTGCCTTCACCCTCGCGCGCAATATCTTTGGCGGCGGCGTCCTTTCCGCATCGTCCTTCCTCCTCACGTCCAGGCTTCCATGACCTCCTCACACAGCGCCGAAGCGGACCCGCCCATAGGCGATGGACAACCTCTCAGCCGAACCCAAGATCCGCATCGTCGAGTGCTGCGCTGAGCAGGACGGGCGGTTCCAGGAACGGGTGTTTGACGGCCCTCGAGCATGCGCATGGACGAGCCTGGTCGCTGGCGGCTTCAACGACGTGCGCCTCCTCCACACCTTGAGCATCGACGCCCTGTCCTGCACGTCGCGCGAGTTATAGAAGCTCAGCGCAATCTTCCGCTGAGCAAGCTGTTTTCGGCCGACTCATTGCCTGCGATACTGACACTCCACCCGTCGTTCCAGCAACACAACAGCTGACTATTGCTCGGCTCATCGCTCACCTGTTACCTCTTCCGTTTTCCAGCGCTCTGAGTGTGGTCAACTCGCTCGACTCGATCAACGACTTTGATGGCGCAATGAAGGTCGCGCGTAGGGTCCGTCAGCCCCTGAGCGCACTTTTAGCGTCATACTCCACTCCGTCATATGCAGCCTGCACCACCCTGCTCATGCGTTGGACCTCCGCCCGCTCAACCTGGGCCCCTCACAGGAACTCGCCTGCAACGCTCGCAGGGGAAGGAGGCGGAGTGCCGCCGGCTCACTATGGTGTCCAAGTGGGTGGCGGAGCTAGACAGCTTCGCCATCCAGAACTGTTAAGGCGCTACGATCTGTGCTCGTCGCTATCTGCTTATCGAGAGGGAAGCGAGTGCCACTCTGCGCTGTCTCGAGGAAGCTCGGAACGTTTCCCGCTCTCGCCCGCCACGTCCTTCCGGGGCCACATCGACAGGTGCGCGGCGATGGCGACGCTCGTGGATCCGACTCACTCGAGGCGACCTCGCCGGCGGAGAGCTCCGGAAGCTCGAAATGAACGAGGAGAAGCAATCGTTGCGGGGTGCAAGATGGAGACGTAGCTCTCGCCGGCTCCACTGCGCGTTCCGCGTGCTCCAGCTCGACCGCCTTTCCCCTTAGCGCGCTTTTCTGTTGCGCGAAGGGCTCGAGCTCAACTGCTGCAGCAGACGCGCCCTGCCTCCTGACCCGCCTTCCCAGGCATCCTCCTCGAGTCGCCCTTCTGCCAAGGTGCACCTGCTACGAGGCGCATCTACGAGGCACTCGCTACGCGATGATCGCTACAAGCGCGTCAAACCCCCCGCTGCCAAGGCGCTAGCTTCTCCACAGACTCGGAACTCCTCTCCTTGCCGGCCGGCCTTCGCACATCGCGATCACCTTGCTGCTCGCTGAGCTTCCCAGGGAGTTTTGCGAGCCGCCCCGGCCTCGCTTCTCTGCTCTGCTCCCACCGCTTCGTGCAGTCTATCCCGCCGCCATGGCCGAGACCCCACGCATGCAAGAGGTGCCGCACAACGCTATCGCCTCGTCGCCGTCTATCGCGGCGAGCGACGACAAGGACCTCAAGGAGACGCCCCGGCTGGACCACCTGCGCATCAGCGACGACGAGCTCGTCGGGAACCTCACCTACAGCCAGCTCTCGCTCTACGAGAAGAAGTCGTTCGTCCGCGTTCACGCTCATCCTCCTGACCGGCTCCCCTCGCTGACCTCGTTCGCCCTCTCCGCAGCGTGCTCGTGCGTTGCGCCTCCTTCTGTTGCGCTCTGGAGCTTGCTGACCTTTCGCGACCCGCGGGAAGATCAACCGCGAGCTGGACATCATGGTGAGTCTCGACCTTTTCCCACGCGGACGTCGATAGCGAGGCAGTGCTGACCCAACTTCTTCCTCCTGGGCAGAACAAGAGCGCGTTCGGCGGACTAGGGCGCTATCAGGTGCGCTGAAGAGAGGATCGCTATGGTTCTTCCGGGCGAGCGAGAACTGACCTCTCTTCCGACCCGCAGTGGTGCATCTTCCTCGTGCGCTTTCCCGCTCGTCTTCCACCGTAGTCAGTACTCACATGGCACCATTCGAACTCCGCTCGATTCGCCCCTGCACTCGTCTCAACCCATTGGTTCGCCTCTGCGCACCGTTCTCGTCGTCTTTCGACTCCTCCCTTCGCCGCACCTCCTCCGACTCCCCTTTCTCGCATACAGCTTTGCGGCTTCGGCTACTTTTTCGACTTGACCTGGGCCAAGCTGTTCGGCCTCATCTCAGGCCAGATCCAGCAGGAGCTGGGCGTGCCAAACTCGCGCATCGGCGACATGTCGACGTGCATGTCGGCAGGCATGACCGTCGGCGCGCTTTTCTGGGGCCTCGCCGTGGACATCATCGGTCGTCGCTGGGCATTCAACATTACTGTGCGTTCGTGCTCTTCTTCGCGGACCTCCGGCTCGCATTCCTCCTTTTTCCCGCCTTCTGCTCGACTGACCCTCCGTTCTTCATCTCCCCGTACAGTGTCTACTGTCGTCCGTTTTCGGCCTCATCTTTGCCGCACCGAGCAACTACGCCGCGATGTGCTTCCTCAACTTCATGGTCGGTCTCGGCGTCGGCGGCAACATTGTACGCTCTTCCCCGATCCTCGTGAGTTTCTGAGGGCACAGTCATTGACGAGACTGCCTTGCAGCCCATTGATGCGACGATCACGCTGGAGTTCCTTCCGACCGTGAGTTCTGCCGCTTTGCGCCTTCCTACAGCTTGGCGCCTGAACCTCGCCCTCCTTCCTCGCAGAACCGTCGTTTCCTCCTTTGCGCACTCTCGATGTTCCAGCCACTCGGCGTGACCTACACCTGCATGGTCTCGTGGGGCCTCGTCCCCAAGTATGCCTGCGACACTGGCCTTCCCGCCTGCGGCACCGGCATCGAGCCGTGCTGCACCAAGGCGTCGAACATGGGCTGGCGGTACTGCACCCTGGTCATCGGCTTCACCAACCTCGCCATCTTTGGCCTCCGCTACTTTGCCTTCAAGTTCCACGAGTCGTGCGCTCGCTCTCGCTGTTACCGCGAGGCAACCCGTTGACGCGCTTCTCCTTGCAGCCCCAAGTTCCTCCTCGCCAAGGGCCGTGACGAGGAGGCTATCGACGTTCTCTACAAGATCGCCGAGTTCAACAAGGCGCCGCAGCCGACCCTCACGCTCGACGACTTCAAGCTCCTCGACAAGGAGTATGCCGAGCGCGAGTCGGTCCACTCGGACGAGCCGCTCCAGACGGGCCCGCGCGAGCTCACCGCCAAGGATCTCACAAAGACGAAGATGCAGCGGCTCGCAGTTCAGTTCAAGCACCTCAAGGGCTTCTTCGGGTCGAAGCGCATGATCTGGCTCTCTGTCACGCTCTGGATTGCCTACGTGCGTCTTCTCATCTGCTGATGCGGCGTTGACGTCCGGCTGACGCACTCGCTGCTTGCAGATGTCGCTGTTTTTCTCGTTCTCGATCGCGGGCGGCTACCTCCCGCTCATCCTCCGCCAGAAGGGCATCGACACCGGTCTCTCGCTCAGCAAGACGTACCGCAACTATCTGATCGTCTACCTCCCCGGTGTACGTTCCTTTCCAGTGCTGCTCGCGCGCTTCCCACCCGCCTCCAGAAGCGACGGCCGCTAAAGCTGCGTACGCAGGTCGCCGCCACCCTTTTCGGAGCCGCGCTCATGGAGATTCCCAAGGTCGGCCGCAAGTGGGCCATGGTTGTCGCAGCTGCGCTGCTCGGCACCTCGCTCTTCCTCTTCTCGACGGTGTCGTCGATGACCGCCTTCACGGGCATGAACGCCTTTGAGTACTTCTTCCAGTCCCGTGCGTATTCGTTCCCACGCTTGAGGGCGGTCTAGCGGTGTTTGCCAGCGGGTACTGAACAGACGCCTCCTCGCTCGCAGTCTACTCCGCCTTGCTCTACGCTTTCACGCCCGAGGCTTTCCCTGCGTGCGTCGCCCGCTTTCCCTTCTTTCAGTTCAGCGAGCTGCAGAACTGACGAGCCCACACATGCAGCCCCTTCCGTGGCTCCGGCTCTGGCATCGCCTCGACGCTCGGGCGTCTCTCGTCGACGGTTGCGCCGATCGCGGCGGGAACGATTTTCAACCCGCGCAGCAACGGCGTGCTGTACATGGCTGGCGGAGCCGCGCTCGGTGGGTCTGCTCGTTTCGCCCCTCTCCTCACCCCTCCAGCCGCTCGCGAACCCCCTTATCACTCTCTCGCTCGCCTCCGCTTACTCGCCCGAGCCGCGCACTGACGAACTTGCGCTGCGTAGTGTCGATGACTGCCGTCGCCTGCCTCCCCTTCGACACCCGGGGCCGCCACACCTTCTGATCCCTCCCTCTATTCCCGCGTACAAAGTGCTTCTCCGTCCATCGTGCAGCGGCTTTCGCCCGTCCGTTCTCTCTCGTTACGTGGTTTGTGTTCATGCAAAGAAGCGGTGCTCTGTACTGTGCGCGTGGCAATGGGGCGGGCAGCGCGAGTTGGGAAGGTCAAGCGGGTGTTGCTAGCCGCCGTCCGCTCGCGCGAGCTGCACTGCACAGTTCCTGTATCCCCAGTCGGGCTTGCAGCTAGGCGTGCTGGGCCTACGAGGGCCGCGTGCGAGCCTAGGGGACTTAACGCGACCGCTCTGCTCTGCCCCACCGGCGGCACCGCGCAGACGGCCCTCAGCGTCACGTCAAGTCGGGTGTCATGCACCTAACGCTCCTGCACGTGGGCAGCGCGGCGCTCGTCGAGCCAACCGCACACCCTCCCCTCCTCTCACACGTGAGGGCCGCGCCCCCCTCCCCCAAGCCCACTGGACCAGCTCTGCGCCTTTTCCCATCTCCGCGAGCTTTACTCCGTCGCTCAGGAGAGCGGCACGAGACGCGTGGAGATCCGAGGGATGAGCCCCGCGCGGCGTGCGAAGCATGCATGCGGAAGGAGGCTGGAGGGCCGCGCCGCGATCGCTAGCGCTCTACGCGGCAGGCGCGCCGTTCCTTCTCTTCCGCGCGGGGGAGAGGGCTGCGTTAGCGATAGGAGGGCGAAGCGCGGAGCAAGGCGGCGGAATGGTTGCGTGTGCCACCGGGGGGAAGCGAGCGAGTACCGCACTTCGATGAGGCGGCTCAATCCCGAGCTCTGAGCTGGATAGCGTGGTGATTCGTCTCCGAAGCGGAGTATCAAGGGAGCGAGGAAGCGCCGTCGAACGGGCTTGCGCTGGGTCGAAGGTGGAGGGGAGGGACGGCGGCGGAGCGACGAACCCGTCGCGCGCCAGAGCAGTCAGCACGCATGCAGGACCGAGCGTCCTGCGAGTCAAGTCCTCATTGCATCTGGCGTGAGCAGGGCAGTAGAATGTGTAATTGAGGCGGACTGACGAGAGTGCGGTAAAGCGGCGTTCCGACTGATGGGGGAGTGCGTCGGGCGGGTTACAATCATGAGATCGGCCTCGCAATGGAAGGACCCATCAAATTTGCTGGGCGATGCGAAGGAGCGAGCAGGAGGAAGCCAAGCCCGACGAACGGAGGTTCTTGCGAGAGGGAAAGAGAAGCCTACTCCCGCCATGCAAGCAAGCCGCGGCAAAGCAGTACGGGACACACGAACAAGCGAGAGACGGAAAGCAGGCAGGCCGCGCATAGCCATCGCCGCGCACCTCCCTGTCCGCCGTCGCAGACGCCACCTCCGCCGCATAGCGCTTGTTCTCTCCCTCTCCTCCCCAAACACGCTCCCTCGCATCGCCCGCTGGCGCGTGATGCCCCGTACATACCGATCCCGCCATTGCACCCATCTCTGCTACCAGCCCGTGACCCGCCCGGCCACCCCTGCGCCATCGTCGTCGAAAAGCCGAGGAGTCGAGATTCGGCCTGTCGAGCGGCGTGGAGCGGGAAAGTGCTGAGGAGGTGGGAGGGAAGAAAAGGGAGGATGCGCCGGCGACTGCCCGACAACCAAGCGCTGGAGGGCGCTTAGACTGCGAGGCGAGGAGGGGGTCAACACGGGACCAGGGCGAGCGGGAGCAAGGGGGCACGCACTGTTGAGCTTGGTGCGACGCCAGTGACGGCGCTTGGCTGTTATCGAGAGGTGGAGGAACGTCAGCGACCGTCTGCAGGGTCGGGAGGAGGGCCAGCGGGGGCGGGGCAAGCTGCCGATGCCGGGCACCGACGCGTAGCCTGTTGCGGGGGCTACGCACAGTTGTACTGGATCTTTGAGTCCGACTTGAGGCGGAACCACTGCGGGATCGGGCTGTGCAGGAGAGGAAGGGTCAGCGAGCGAGCGAGGAGAGAGCGAGGGGGAGGGCGGCGCACCGGTTCTGCTTGGCAGCCTTGGCAAGGACAACCTTGGTGCGGAAGGACTTGTTGGACGGCATGTCGCTGCGGGGTGATGTGCGGCAGGTCGGGGGAGGGGGGGGGAGGTCGAGCGACAGTCCAGGGGAATGAGGAGAGAAGGGGTCAGTTGGCCGCTCTGCGAGGAAGTGGGAGCGCCGTTCTCTGCGAGCTCTGCACCACCAGTCCTGCTCCAACAGCCGTGCCCCTGCGCCGCACGCGCGAGAGGCGGCCGTCGCGCGCACCCGGCCGTCCGAGCAGCACTTCCCCCTCCGAGCGCAGATTCGCCGTCGCGCGTCCTCACCCCGCCCTGCGCCCGTTCCTGCGCTCATGAGTCCTGCTCCAGCACGGATGCTCCGTATTGCACCCCTGCAGTTCGCCCAGTGCGCCCGGTCGGCCGGGGACGCCCCGCGCGCTTCGAGGTTTTCGGCGTGCAAGAGTCGGTCGGCGCGCGTCCCGGGCGGGTGCGGCGGGGCGGGCGCAGGGCTGGGGCGGCGTACTGAGGCGCAAAGAGCAAGGAGGAGCGGCGGGCTCACACTCCGGGGCCTGGAAACAGAAGTGGTCCGAGGGGAAGGAGGCGAGGCGCGCAGGGTAAGGGCAAGTAACCGGAGCAAAAGTGTATTCCACATACAGTTGCTCCTTACCCCGCGCTCTCTCCCCCTCCGGCTCTCCCACCGCACCACCGATGGCGTCGATCGCATTCTGCCGCGAGTGGTGCGCTCACCCGCAGGGCGCGCTCCGCCCGTGCGCGCGCTGACCTCGCCCTCCTCCTCCCCTCCCCGCTCGTCTCGTCTCGTCCCGCCGCCGCTCCTCCCGCTTGCACCGCCTCTGCCTGCCCTTGCCGCTCCTCCAGCTCAAACTTGCTCTACCCCAAAGTGCGCTCGCCTTCCCCCCGACACTCACCGCCCGAGAGCTCACCTCGCCGCGCGCTCGCTTGACATTGGCAGGAGGACAAGATCCACCACGTCCTGCTGTACCAGTGCCGCAACTGCCAGTACCAGGAGGAGACGCACAACCCCTGCGTCTACAAGCACGACCTCATCGTCGCAGCAAAGTGCGNCCCCCCCCCCCCCCCCCCAGCTCTCCCCGTCAAGTAGAGGCTGACTTCAACGGGCGCGCGCAGGGAGACGGCTGGTGTGACACAGGACCTGGATACAGACCCGACGCTGGTGGGTTGCGCTCGCTCGTCCGCTCGGCAGCTGTAGAGGCTGACAACGCTCCGCGCCGGTTGTGCAGCCACGGTCGAACATCGAGTGTCCCAAGTGGTGCGCCGGGCTCCCGATCTTCCACCTCACGTAACGCCGCAGGCTGTAGCGGCAGAAGTAGGGAGCGGTGGGGAGGGAGCGCTGACCTCGCTATGAGCGCTTCCGCCCTTCCGCAGCCACAACACAGAGTGCGCCTTGCTTCTCTTGCATCCGCACGTCTCTGCTCTCGAGCATGCCAGACTGACCCGCTCCCTGTGCACGCGCACAGGAGCGTCTTCTTTGGCGACCAGGGCCGGCGGGCGCAGACGTCCATGACGCTGTTTTACAACTGCACGCAGTGCGTCGCGCTCTCTGCTCTTCCCTCCTCTGTGGCAGGACTTGACGCTCGGGTGCACGAGCAGGTGCCACCGTACGTTCCAGGACCCTGCACTGAAGAAGCGGCGGGAGGAGCAGGCGGCGCAGGGGTGAGGCGCGGGGCCGTCGAAGCAGGCAGGCCCAGCTGCGGCGGGTGTCGCGCGTGAAAGGGGGACAGGGTGTGTTGTAACGATATGAGGCGTGGCTCGCTTCGTCGTCATGGAGGAGTGGAGTTGTTCTAGTGGAGCACTAAGCACAGGTGTCTTAGCGCGCGACGGGCTGCGTGAGCGGAGACGGGAGAGAGACGGTCCCTCTTCCCGACTTGGACGCGGCCCCTCGACCTCGCCGCGCAACTGCAGCTCGTGTGACGCGTGCACAGTCTGCACTGCCTGCATCCACGCTGCGCGCTTGCCCTCCGACACGCGCCCCCCTCTGAACCGCCCCGTCCGCTCCCTCTCTCGCTCTCTCGCTCTCTCCGCAAACGCTCGGTGTCTGCTCGGTACCCGCTCCTCTCGCCTTGCGTGCACGGACCCGCCTTTCTCGTCATCGCACAGGTCGACAACACCTACGCAGACAAACGCAGCGTGAGTCCGACGAGCTGGCACCGCGTGGGGCGGAGACTCCGGCTGGCGCGAGCTGAGCGCAGGCGAGGCGACAAGGGGGAGCGGGCCAAGGATGCGGGGTGCGCGTCTCTCACGGAGGTGCAGCTAAGTGCACGGCGAGGGTGCAGATGCACGCGCTGGGGACGCGCCTGCCCCGGGCACGCGCGCCGGCGGGGAGGGAGGGATCGCCGCGAGGGCGAGGGCCGACGAGACTTGGCTCGCGACAAGTGGGCGCGTTCGCGGCTCGCGGCTCTCGGTGCGGGCAGGAACGCGCGCTCGCTCTCTGCACTCCACCAAGGCGCCGTCGCCGAGGCGATCCTCTGCGGGCTTGGCGAGACCAGGGCACGGCGCTGCTCGCGTTCATCCACCCCCCGGGCCAGACAGAGGGGTGCGACCAGCTCGTGCGCGTCGACTCGCACGCCTGCATAACCTTCTCCATGTAGGAGTATTCAACGCTGACCACGCTCTGCTCCCCTTTCCCGCAACAGCACGCGACCTGAGCCGCGTCTAGCGCCCTCCTCCCCACCATGTCGTCCTCCTCGTCGCACGGCCGGCACCGCTCCTCGGCCGACATGTACGCGCAGGTCCCCACCAGCGACGCGACGTACCCTCCCATCCGCACCATTACGCCGCGCTCGCCCGAGGTCGTCAACCCGCCGTACGCGTCGCCGCCCAACCCCGAATGGCTGCACACCCGCTCGCCCTCGACCCAGACGTTCGAGTCGCAGTACTCGGACGGCGGCGTCCCAGTGGGCGCGCCACAGCCGTACCGCCTCCGCGGGGGCGCAGCGACCCAGTCGGGGACGTGGGACGACGCCGCGACGGGCCACTCGTACTCGCCCGAGGGCTCGCAGGCGAACCTGACCGCGCTTGCGGCCGGCGCCGGTGGCGCGGCGGGTTACCGCGGCGTGCCGAACGCGGGCAGGAGCGAGAGCTTCATGAAGGAGTATGGCGCGGGCGCGGGCGGCGCAGAGGGGCTCGCGACGCTCCGTAAGGGCGGCGCGGGTGGCGCAGGAGGGTGGTGGAGTCGCCAGAGCGCGCGCGGCAAGAAGTGGCTCATCGCTGGACTCGTTCTCCTCGTGCTCATTGTCGCGGCGGCGATCGCCATCCCCGTCGGGATCGTCAAGAGCAGGGACAACAGCGCCGAAGCGCGCCGCAAAGCCAACAATGACGGGACGGAGAAGGGGATCCCGACCGAGGCCAACCCGGCGCCCGATTGGAGGACCGCCGCGTACGGCGGAAACGGCTCGATGGTCTACCTCGACGATGGGTCGAGCTTCCGGTACAACAACTCGTTCGGTGCGTCGCGCGGCGTCCTTTCTTTCTCGCCCTCGGGGATATGCCGAGTCCTGATCGCCATCGGTCTGCGCACACAGGCGGATACTGGGTCTCGATCCCGTTCAACGACACGGCCCGCGCACAGCGCGACGTCCCTGCCCTCGACGAGGAGTGGGACTATGAGAAGAACCTCATTCACGGCGTCAACATTGGCGGGTGCGTCTCCTCCCTTTCCTCCCGCATCGCGGGACATCCCCACTTCCCGCGGCGCACGCGACTGAACCCCCTTCCCCGCCACGCAGCTGGCTCGTCCTCGAGCCGTTCATCGTCCCGGCCATGTTTGAGCCATTCAACCTCCAGGGCGTCAACCCCGGATCGGCGGACAACCGCGCCATCGACGAGTGGACCTTGAGTGTCGCGCTCGGGTCGAACCTCTCGGCGGCGCTGACGGCGCACTACGAGACGTTCATCGTGCGTGCCCTTCTGCTTCACGAATCGGGTGCTGAGAGCGTTAAGCCGCAGAGAAGGGGGCGCGTACTGACTCGATTCCCTCTCCTGCGCAGACCGAGAAAGACTTTGCCGAGATCGCGGGCGCGGGTCTCAACTGGGTCCGCATCCCGTTCGGGTGGTGGGCGATCGAGACGTGGGACGGCGAGCCGTTCCTCGCCAACGTCGCATGGACGTACATCCTCAAGGCGATCGAGTGGGCGCGCAAGTACGGTCTCCGTGTCAACCTCGACTTCCACGCGCTCCCCGGTTCGCAGAACGGTTACAACCACTCGGGCAAGCAGGGCTCGATCAACATCCTCAACGGCGTGATGGGCCTCGCCAACGCCCAGCGCTCGCTCGACTACATCCGCACCGTCACCGAGTTCATTAGCCAGCCCATGTACCGCAACGTCGTGCCCATGTTTTCGGTCATGAACGAGCCGTACGCCGCGACGATCGGCGTCGACCCGCTCCGCTCTTTGTGCGTCCGCCGCGCGATTCTGCCCCGCTTCCGTTCTCGCGCTGACGTTCGCCTTCCCCTCGCACGCAGCTACGTCCAGATCTACGACCAGATGCGCGCGATCGGCGGCACGGGCAAGGGCAACGGGCCGTGGATCACGTTCCACGACGGGTTTATCAACTTTGGCAACACGAGCGTCGGCGGGTTCGAGGGCCTCTTGAACGGGTGGGACCGCGTCGCGCTCGATTCGCACCGGTACTTGTGCTTTGACACGCAGAACGAGTGGAGCCTGAGCTACCAGGCGTCGCTGGTGCGTCCTCTTCTTCCTTCCCCGCCTTCCTTTCCTCTTCTCCCCGTGCTGGTGTTCCACTCCTGCTGTTGATGCAGGGGTTGACGGCTTGACCCGCCCGCAGCCCTGCCAGTACTGGTCGACCAATATGAACATCTCGACCAACACCTTTGGCCTGACGATGGGCGGCGAGTGGTCCCTCGCGAGTGCGTCTGGCTGCGTTCAACTGTCTCCTGTTTCTCGCCCGGGCTGACTCGCCTCGCCCCGCCCCGTCCCACCCCGTCCCGCCCCGCACATGTAGTCAACGATTGCGGCCAGTGGCTCAACAACGTCGGCAACGGCGAGCGCTACGAGGGGACGTACTACACGCCCGGGAACAACACGGCGCCGGACGCGAGGTTCGAGCGTGTGGGCGACTGCACGCCGTGGCGCGTGCGTCTTCCTTCTCGCTACTGTCGGTGGGTGAGCCAGGCTGACGGAGTGGATGTGTGCAGGACTACTCGACGTGGAACCAGACCACCCGCGATGGGCTGCGCCTCGTCGCCGAGACGCACATGGACGCGCTGCGCGTGCGTCTCCCCTTTCCTCCTCGCGACTTGGCGGAGAGAGAGAAACTGACGAGAACGCTTTGCCGGCAGCACTGGTTCTTCTGGACGTGGAAGACGGGCTACTCGGACACGCTCGGCATGATCGCCAACCCGATGTGGAACTACCAGCTCGGGCTGCAGGAGGGGTACATCCCGCCCGACCCGCGCAAGGTGATCGGCTCGTGCGACGTCGTCGGCGCCGAGTTCGGCCAGACCTTCTCGCAGGTCCCCGCATCGACGCTTGCACCCTGGATGACGGGAGGGTCCGGCGCCGGCACGTTCTCCGATCAGGCAATGTACACCCAGTACTCGGCGTGGCCACCCTCGTCGTTCGGCGTCACGAGCGGGTCGACGATGGGTCCGTACGCGACGCCCGTCGAGAACCTCCCGACCTACACGCCGACGGGGAGCCGGGTCACGCTCTCGCCCGCCGCGCAGCCGACCTCGTGGCCGTCGGGTTACGCGTCGAGCAGCGTCAGCGTCGGCGACGGGTGGTTCCAGGACGCCGACACGGCGTCGTACTACCGCCCCGTGAGCGGGTGCTTGTACCCCGACGCATGGAGCGGCGCCGGCGTCGCGATCCCGACGGCGGCGTTCTGCGCGGACGACGCTGCAGCGACGGACGCAGCGGCGGCGACGGACGTGGCGACAGAGAGCGCGGACGCGGACGTGGTGGCGGCGGACGCGAGGTTCAGGAAGCGCTTCGTCAAGAGCACGCCCGTGGCGACGATCCAGTTTGTCCCGACCCCGCCGCCTTCACCGGTCGCTACCGCTGTGCGGAGGTGGTAGATCTTCCTCTCTCGTCCTTTTTGCTCTACCCTCCCTCGTGCACTTCCTCCACCGTGTGTATTCCCTCCCATGACCCTCCTCGCTCCCCTAGTGCATGCCCTCCCCCCCTTCCTCCTCCCTCTCACACTCGCTTGTTGCGCATACCCCCCTACTTCCTCTTTCCTCCATCTGCTTACGACCGCTTGCAACCGACACAGACACTGCGATTGCGTAGCGTGAATGTGGACTTGCTTGGTGTTCTGCGGAGAGCAGGATCTTGCGGGGAAGAGAGAGGGTCTTTTTCCGCTTCTCATGAGCGCTCCTCGTGGAGCGCAAAGAGAGTTTGCTTCCCATCTTCGCGCAGCGATAGGAGTGCGAGCTTCACTAGCCTCCTTGGACCCAGTCCGCGAGGAGGTCGTCGTCCCCCCTCTCCCGCACACACCGCTTTCTCCGAATCCTCGCTCCCGCGCTTTCGCTGTTCGGTGCTCGCACGCGCTTGCGCCGCCGGAGACCGACCTCTATTGAGCAGCTCGGCTTCATTCCCCAGTCAGCAGCGCAGCTTTTCCTGCCTCTGGCCTTCCTCCCCCTTCGCTTCTCGCTCGGGTGGTTGCGGCTCTTTCCCGCGCGGAGGGGAGAGGAGACGCCCTCGCGTGGCTTCAGGAGTCAGGTCTCACGGCTTGAGTAGCGCCATGCCGGCCGCTCGCGGCTTCGCTTGTTCCTCCCCTTCTCAGGCTCCTCGACTCGTCCTTTCGCTTTCCCCGCTCGGATATGCGCAGCATCTTCAAGCGCCGCCAGAAGAGCTTCTACAGCAACAGCAACTCGTCGAGCGGGGACTCTGCACCGACGCTGCCGTCCCTTCCGCCGACGGGCAGCAGTAGCAAGGGCTTCTCCTCCCCGAGCGCGATGAGCCTTAGCAGCGGTGAGCGCTCCCCGCGCGCGCGCCTCGTACGCCCCCTATCCTCGTCATCCCGGTGGCGCTGACGAACGAAGAGCAGGTCCGCGTCCCCGATAACCCGCACAGCCCGCGGACGGAGCAGGCGATGCCGTCGTTCTTTGCGCCCAGGCTGGCGGACGATGCGCCTGCTTTCAGCAGCTTCGGGACAGAGGACAGGCTCAGGGTCGTCGTTGTCGGGACGGGGTTCGGTGTGTCCTTCTTTCCGTCGCTGCTTGGCGCACCGACAGATCCAGCTGCACGGTGTTTAGCTTGACGACCCTCTTCGCCCGTTGCCGCTATCTTACCTGAGTTGAGAGCATGTCGCTCATCCTTCACACGTCTCGCAGCCGGCCTCGCCGCCGCCATCGCCTGCGCGCGGCAGAACCTCTCCGTGACTGTCCTCGAGCGCTCGTCCGGCCTTTCGCCGCACGGCGACTCCATCATGTTCGGCGCAAACGCGAGCAAGCTCCTGCACCGATGGGGTGTCGGCAAGGAGATGTACGCGCGCGCGGCGAGCAAAGGCGGGTGGTGGCTTTTCAAGGGGCAGGAGGGGCAGGAGGTGTGGGCGGAGAACGTTGATCAGCTGTGCGTCTCCGCTACCCTTACCCTGTCTATTTCCACCGAGCTATCAGCTTAGATGCTCGCGCAGACCGGCGCAGTACGGCGCGCCTATCCTGCAGGGCCGTCGCGCGTCCTTCCTCGGATCCCTCGGCGTCGAGGCCCGGTTACTCGGCGTCAACATCAGGCTCGAGGCGGAAGTTGTGCAATACTGGGACGCAGACGCTGAGCCGGCAGTAGTGCTGCGGTCAGGAGAGGTGATCAGGGGGGATGTGCGTTCCTTCTTTCGCTTATTCCCTTCTCCCTCCTTTAGGCATCTTTCGAGCCTTTCTGACCGCCCTCTTCCGTACTCTCTGCAGGTAATCATCGTCGCCGATGGCGTCCACTCGCCTGCGCGCCGCCTCCTCGCGCCGCACGACCGCCCCGCACCGCTCAAACGCCCGTCGGGGTACTCCATCCACCGGGCCGTCATGTCGTCAGAAACGATCGCCACCGATCCCACCTGCTCCTGTGCGCCCTGCTCAATCCACTGCTCTCATCTGTGCTCATGCTCAGCCCCAAAAGACCTTCTCGACGGAAACATCCGGACCTGGCTGGGGCCTGACGCACATATCTGCACCTATCCCATGGACAACGGCCGTTCTCTCGCCTTCGTGCGTGTTGCGCTCCACCTCTTATCGCTAGCCACGCTGAGTAGAACGCGCGCATAGACCTTCACGCACCGCGATGACTCGGCCGCCGCCTCGCTCGACTGGAGGGACAAGAAGCCGATTGCCGAGGTGCTGGCGCAGCTCAGCGACGCATGGGATCCGTCGCTTCGGAAGGCGATGAGCCACTTTCCGAGCACGCTGCACTGGAAAATCCTGGACGAGACGCCGGAGGAGGAGTGGATAAGCGCGGGCGGGAAAGTGCGCTTTTTCGTTCTCCTTCACTATTATACCGCTAACCCACACGTTTGCAGATTTGCTTCATCGGGGACTCGGTACACGCGATGATGGTGTGCCAGGCCTCCCCGCTCGACCTTCCTAAACTGAATTTTGGCCGCCGCTCTTGCAGCCCACCTCCTTCCAAGGCGGCTCGCAGGCCGTCGAGGACGCTGCGACGATTGCGCTCTGTCTTGCTATGGCGGGCAGCGACCCGACGGGCGTGCGTGTTGCGCTTGAGACGCATGAGGCGCTAAGGCGGCCGAGGGTGCAGCAGGCGCAGACGCTGGGGCGAAAGGTGCGCAGCTTCGCTGCGCCCCCGCAATCTTCCATGGCGCCTCGGTCCTGCACGTATGGCGACGGAGCTGACGCACCGTCCCGCGTAGCAACAAGCCCTCTGGCACGCCTTTGCCTCCTCGCCCGCCTCTGCCCTCAATAACCCCTCATCCCTCCGCCCGCTCTCC
This sequence comes from Rhodotorula sp. PL61-2, assembly GCA_028828645.1. Lineage (NCBI taxonomy): Eukaryota > Fungi > Basidiomycota > Microbotryomycetes > Sporidiobolales > Sporidiobolaceae > Rhodotorula > Rhodotorula sp. PL61-2. The sequence continues at coordinate 31,676 of JAPZQE010000023.1, forward strand.
TTCTCCCTCTATGCGCACGACGCCGAGCACTTCGCCCTCCAGCACTTTGCGGCCTTTGCGCAAGCGATCGACCCCGACTTCGTCGTCCGGCGCGAGTGGGTCGAGCAGGCGGCGAGGAACGCAGAGATCGACGTGCGGGGCTTGCAGGAAGGCGCGAGAAGGCAGGGAGGGAAGGAGGGACAGGTCAGGAGTGCGAAGCCGGCGAGGTAGATTGGACGAGCAGGCGGCGGTGATAGAGCTTCTTCTTTCCTCTCGTATAGCCGGAAGATCGTGCCGCATACCCGCGCCTAGACACACATAACGGAAATAGAGTAGGCCTCACGAAGATGCTCATCGTAAGTGCGAGAGTGTCTAGCAGTGGATCTGGATTGATACACACGCCTACCTCCCTCAAGCTTACAGCTCACCGCTCTCCAACGCCGCCTCCACGCTGCATTCCCTCGGCACGACACCGACCTCGTCACTCTCCACTGGCGCGCCCCAACTCCCAGGATACTCGCAACCCTCCCTCCTGCTCGCCCACCTCCTGCTCCACCCCTCACGCGGGCCGTCCGCGCCCTCCGGCGAGCGCAGCACGGGCGGGTCCCCGTTGCGCGCATAAGCCCACAGCGAGGAGACGCGCAGCCCGCCGCCGTTCCACCCGTGCGAGGGCGTGTCGAACTCGCTCGCGGGGTACGGCGCGCGGGCGCTCTCCGCCGCACCGGCGGGCACGCGGCCCGTGTACTCGCCTTTGCCGACCTTCCACCTCCCCACGTCCTTGACCTCGTACTTTCTCCCCGGCGGGTCCTCGCCCGCGCGCGCGGCGTACGCGGCGCAGAACCCGCCCTCGAGGGAAGCGGCGCGCGGGTCGGAGGGGATCCAGCCCTGCGCGAGGCCGAGGGAGTAGGACCAGAGCGCGTTCGCGGGGAGGTGCGGGAGGTGGAGTGTGGAAGGGAGGGTGCGCCAGGTCCAGTAAAACCAGTTCTGCGCGTGTAGAGGCGGGAGTCAGCGGGCCGGCTGGGTGAGCGGAGGCCGGGCACAGAAGCAGCCAAGGGAGAGGGACGAAACCTGGAACGTGTCCATCTGCGTGAGCGCGAGATCCCTCAGCGCGCCTCGGAGCTCGTCGTCCCACTGCTCGTAATCCTGCGTGTTCCCGACGAATCAGCATATGCGGATCTCCAAGCTCCCCCTCAGTCCGTAGACAATGGCCGAGAAGGCAAGGAATGGAGAGACGGCGAGCGCAATGCACCTCCCAGAACTCGCACGTCCCGAGCGGCGCACTGGGCGGGTACATCGGGCTCGTTGCGTTGGGGAAGGTGCCCTCGAGGCGGGTGCCCTGGAAGACGTTGTTGAGGAATCTGTTCGGCCTGCTGATCAGCTCTCCTTGAGAAGGCGCGTGTAGAGAGGGAGGGAGGCGACGCACCGCCCGCAGTCTGTCACCGCGAGGCTCCACTCGCCCGAGATCGCGACGCCAAAGTTCAACAGCGTCTTGTTCGCCTCGTGTCCCCACTTGGTGCAAGGCTGTCCCCGCCCGCATTAGCGCTGTTGCCACTGCAGAGTGAAGGATGGAAGACGCACCTTCAGAACCTGCTCCCGCACGCTGCGCAGGTCCGGCTCCGCAAACGCGAGATACCGATGCGAGTCGAGCGCGACGCGGTCGAGCCCGTTGATCGGGGCGGCGAGCGCAGACGAGGAGGAGGGGGAGGGCGTCTCCAGGAAGTGGTACCAGCGCCGGGTGCCCTTGAAGCCGTCGTGGAAGGTGAGGAACTGCGTCCACAAGGAGAGTCGGGTGATATGAGCAACGTTGAAGTAAGACGATAGAAGGGATAAAAGCGAGAGAAAGAGGCGGGCGCAAGGGGGCGGGCAGAGGCGAACGAGCCCAGAGAAGGAGGAAAAGACGCACCGGACCCTGCCCCGGCCCGTAGCCCGTGATGTTCCGCACCGTCTCGTAAGCGATTCGATAGCTGCGTGCGCGCGCATATCAGCCTCCTCCCCTGGGCTTTCGAGCAAGAGAGCGCGACTTACAACCCCCTCAACGCGCTCTCCCCAATAACCTGCAGCATCGGCTCGTTGAGGACCGAGTACATGGGCACGACCTCGCGCACGACCCTGCGTGAGGTGAATTCCGCCAGGGCGGCGATGTAGTCGAGCGCGCGCTGGCCGTTTGCGGCGCCCATGGAAGAGTGCAGGAAAGAGATGGAGCCGAGACGACCGGAGTGGTTCCAGCCGCTGCGAGGAGTCAGCTGAGCGTCAGCGGGGCGGAAGAAGGGAGCAAAGGCGGGAGGAGCAGAAAAGGGGAGGGAGAGGGGAGGGGACCGACGCACTTTTGCGAGCCGGGGACAGAGTGCAGGTCGAGGTTGATCCGGAGGCCGTACTTCCTCGCCCATCCGATCGCCTTGAGGACGTCTGTATGTCAGGGTCGTCCTGCCATCAGCGTCATGCTCCGCATTGCGAAGCCAGCAGAGAACGAGGGAGACGCAGACACACATTCCCACGCCACGCCCTCGAGGAACGGCTCGTCCTTCCACGTCTTGATTGCCCAATAGGGTACAGGAAGGCGGATCCAGTTCAAGCCGGCGACTGCGACAGCGATGAAGTCCTTCTCGGTCTGAGCGCTCCCTCGTCAAGGTCAGTCTCGCTCATGCTGGCGGCGGTGGGTGACGCACAATAAACGAGTCGTAGTGCGCCCGCAGTACACTCTCCAGCCGCCCCTCGTCGCGCAGATTCAAGGAGAGGGAGAACTCGTCCTCGGCTGGGATGAGCGCGTCGAGGTACGGCTCGAAGAGGTGAGGAGTGATGAACGGCTCGAGTGTAAGCCAACTGTGCGCTCAGGGAATCAGCAAGAAGCCCGACCGCGCGTAGATATGCACGACTGGACCGAGGAAGGTGGACACACCCGCCCAGGTTGACACCCCGGATCCGCATGTGCTCAAAATCCCACTCCTCGCTCAGCGGAGGCGAATCAGCCTGAGCTCTTGCAGAGAGCGAGTACGGATCTGCGTCGAAAGTGCCGCCGCTGTGCAAAAGGTAGGGAGGGTGAGTCCAGGAAGGTCCCGCTCGAGAGGGAGGAAAGACGACGCACAACGCATTCCGGTAGACGACCTTTTCCCCATCCGCGAGAGTGACTTCATCGCCGTCTCCACCACGCTCGTACGCCACGGCATTGCCCTTCCCCTTTACGTCCGCGCTGGCGCCTTTCCCCGCTCCCACCCACCCCTTGACAGCCTGCACCGCCTGCCCCGCCTTCTCCCGTGCACTCGCACTCGTATCGGGCGCAAGCAGCCCAAGGAGGACCACGACGCCCGCCGCACCTGCGACGACGACGAGGACCCATCTCGCTGCGCGGCGCCTGCGCTCGCTCGGATCTGCGACGCCTCTTCGGCGACGCGGGCGGGGCGCCGATGAGGCGGGCGAGGCAAGGAGGCGTTGCTCCTCGTCGGAGGGGAGGTCGGGCACATCCTTGTCGAGTAGGAGGTCGGGACGAGTTCGCGAGGTGGGGAGGAGGGGCTGGGCAGACGAGGCCGAGTCGTCCATGTCGAAGGGAAGGAATGTGCCCGAAGAGTGCGAGTAGTCGACCGAGGTGGTCCTGCTGCGGGGTGTGGCCCTGGCTGGTGCTCTGTGGGGGATGGAGCGAGTTGCACGGTGGGTCGGGGTCGAGGGGGAAGGCGAGGGTGAGATGGGAACGACGTGCGCATCTGGGCGGGCGCGTGTAGGCGTGCTGGGCCCTGCGCGAGAGGGTCCTGCGGTCTGGATGGGCGCCGGCGGGGGCGGTGGGGGCAGTTTGGGCGGGAGACGCGGCGGAGGAGATGAAGCCATCGCAGCGGGATGCAGATGTTGCTAGTGCCGCGGGAGCATCCGAGAGCGTGTCTTTGTGTCTACGGAGTGTGAATGTGGCTCTACCGCACAGCTGGACGGGAGAGAAGGCGAGAACGGCGGTTCGGTCATCCGGCAGGTTGCGACGCGTCCTCGTCGCGTCGCTTCCCGCCTTCCGCTCCCACTCTCGCCACGCCCTATAGACTCTGCGTGGCTGGCGCGCTACACAGGCGAATTTTAACCCAGTAGATCCAGCAGGCACTTGCATTATCTAGCTCCCTCTCCCCCTCGAATACGCGCTCCGCTCCTCCCGGCGCCCCTTCACTCGAGATCTCGCCGATGCCAAGGCATACAACGTTGCTTGCGCCCACTGAGGGCGACAGCGAGCTGCGGGAGCAGCACGCGGCTGCAGCTCGCATTCCAGCCGCGGACGCCCGTGCCTACGTCGAGGCTGTCCTCGCCGTCGCGCCGCCGACCATTGCCACGAGTTCCGCGTTGAGCACAACGAGCCCGTTCATTGCGCGCGTGCGAACGCACATGAACAGTCGAGAACTACAGTAAGTCGCTGTGCAGCGAGACCGAGCCTGGGGGAGGCGGACAAGACGTGATTCTGCTCTCTTCCGTTGTATCTACGTCTGCCGCCACAGTGCAGTACCTGCCGTACCGACCGTTGTGTGCCATCCTTATGCAAGTCTCTCGCCGGCTCTTCCGCCAGTCTGTGCCGTTCTCGTCCGCCTTGACGAGCCTAGACAGGGGACTTTCGAAAGTTGGCGCGAGCGGCGAACGTAGGCTAAGACAGTGGATTTCGCGGACAACGCCGCGCGCGTCCCCAGCGGTAACTGGAAAATTCGTCGCGTCCACTGCGATGACCCGCTCCTTGAAGCGCTTGTCCTGCGCGGCGCAAAGCTGGGCAATGTGCAACTTGATCTCGTGCGGGAGATCGTCGAGCTTGACGCCGCTGCATGCTGGCTGGCACGGTTCGGGCGTTTCCGCGACTCAGGAGTCTGTGCGAACAGGAGCGGGTACTGCGCCGCCCGCGCAGCGATGGAAGCCTTTCAGGCAGTCCTATGTTTCGCGAGTTCGCCCTGTCGTGTGTACGTCGCGTTGTTGCGTCTCGACCTTGACAGGTGGGCGGAACCGCTTTAGTGGACAAGTTTCAAGGACGAAGCGACAGGCTCTCGGTGCACGCTGGCACGAGAGTGCGGTGCAAAGTGAGCGGGAGGACCACGAGCCTGAGGGCCAGTCCAACGAGCGCTCAGAGACGTGGCACGCGCGCACGTGTCCCTCCCCTTTGTCCCATCGGAGTCGACGAGGAGGCGACGAAGCAGGCGCCTCTCGCACCCTCTCGCCGCCTCCGTCCGGGCCCTCTCCCTTTCTCTCGATTCTCCTTCAATATCGCTCCTTTTCGTCAACGATCCCCTTTCTCCTTGTGCCGGGTGCTGTTGAAGCGGGGCGCTGGCACTCCTCTCTCTGTCTCGAGCCTCGCCTCCACTGGCACCTCTCTCGCTCTGAATCCGCGTTACGAGACGCCTCAGGGGACTCGTCCGGTCCCCCTTCGGTGGCCACCGTACCGTAGCAGAAGAATCTCCGGGGAGGGATTGCGAAGGGACGATTGCGAGCGTAGGATCGTAACTACAGATGTCAAAAAAAACGAGGCTTGGAGAAGAGTAGGGAGGGGAATCGACGAAAAGGGGGAGGCTCGGAAACCTCGAGAGCGAGCGAGAGAGGGAAGAAGCCCAGCACCACCACCATCACCACCATCGCGTGCCGCGCACCGGCCAGACCCGGGCGCGCTCACAGCTCCTCGTCGTCGCCAGCCATCGCTTCGGAGGGTTTCACTGCGCGCGCGCGCGGGCGGCTCGTCAGCGGGAGATGTTCAAGATGGAGAAAAAAGGAGAGAAGAGAGAACAGGCACGCACAGAGACCCGGCACTGCGGCCGCGCGCGCCTGCTCCTCGTCGCGCTTGCGCTGCGCCTCCTCCTCGCGCTCCTCCTGGAACACCTCGGTCGCCTCCTCGCCCTGGAACTCGCGCAGCGCGACTGTTGGGGGGGGGAAGGGGGAGCGCTACCCGTCAGCCGAGGCCGGAGCGGAGGGAGAGAGAGAGAGAGGCCCGAGGAGGAGGGGACGCACTGAGGAAGTCGCGGAGCGTGATGCGGAACTTGTTGAAGTCGCCGTACTGCTCCCTGAGCGCCGAGACGAACGCGGTGATCTGCGCAGGCTGGAGGTGCGGGAACGCCGACTTGAGGAGGTTGGCCGTGTACTCTGCGACAAACACGGGGTTGTTCTGCGCGCTCGGGTCGAGCGGGACCTGGATGTCGCCCTGCTCGACGAGCTTGAACAGGCGCGCGAGGACGAGTGCCGTGCTCTTGAACCCGCTCTTGTGGTCCGCGTCGGTCAGGACGAAGAACATGTCCTGCAGGAGCGCGAGGTAGTACGCCTGGAAGAACCCGTTCGACGTTGCCGGACCCGCCGCGACGACGTTGTCGATCAGCTCGACGCAGATGGTCAGGCCGAGGTCGCCGATGTCGCGCATCGTGTGCTTGGTCGCCCACACGACGGCGTCCATGACGAGCTTGAACTGCGGCGCCGGGATCGCGAGCAGCGCGTCAAAGCAGTTGGCGTTGATCTGGCGCAGCAGCTTGAAGAACGCGACGCGGTGTCTGTCACGTGCACCTGCGTCAGATTCAGCTGCGACGAGCCAAGCACTGGAGCGACGCACTCGGGGAATTCGGTCAAGTCCTGGTTGATCATCGCGAGCGTGCACTCAAAGACGGCGTCGAGCACAGCGGGGATCTTGTCCGTCATAAGCGGCTGCGGGCGGCGCATCCGTTAAGGAGGGGAGAACGTAACGAAGGGAGGAAGCTGGGACGCACGCCTAGCCGCGAGACGATGGTAACCATGGTCGAGAGGACCTCTGCGTCTCGTGCCGCGGGGATGTTCTGCTTGTAGTCGCCGAGGATGGCCTCGAGGAGGGGCGGAATGAGGTCGCGGTTGACCTGCTCGAGGTCCTCGGCCTTGCGGATGTACGTCTCGCCGACGAGCTTGAGGATCTCCTTCTTGATCGTGCGGAGCCCGCGCACCTTGGGCGTCTTGGTCGCGATCAGCCCCTGCTCGGCCGTCGTCGCGCTGATGATGCCCGACACGGCCGTGTACAGCCCGAGGAGATCCATGTAGATGCGCGCGAGCTGCGGGAGGAAAAACGTCCCGATCGACGAGCACGCCGCCGTGTTGGTCTTGAGGATGTTGCTCAAGATCTTGATGTTCTCCGGGTCCGAGAGGATCTCGGTCCCGCGCTCGGTCGCCTGCTGCATCAGGTTGTCCCACGCCGCGTTCGGCGCCGCCATCAGGTTGGCGATCAGGAGCTCCTGCTGCGGCTTGTTCGGCTGCGCGCTGATCATGTACCCGACTGCCTCGTAGAACGTGTGGATCTGGAGCGGCGACAGGTCGGCCGTGATCCGCTGCAGGTTGCGCAGGATCTCGTCGATGAACGGCTCCGATTCGCCCGACTGCTGCATCACAAAGTGGCGGCGGCACCTGCGGGCGCGGGCGCGTCAGCCAGTCTGTCTGACAGCAGCGAGCGCATCCGCCACTGTAGCACCGCCCCGAGAGAGTGAGAGTACACTACGCACTTCTGCGCGATCTTGATGAACGTGTCGCACGCCATGTCCTGCACGCCCTCGTGCGTCTCGTGCGCAAACTCGAACAGCTTGTTGACGACCGTCTTGAGGAACTTCCAGTGCGCCTTGAGGAACCGCGGGTACTGCCCGACGATGTACATAATGTTGGACGCGCTGCGGGCGCGTGCAAGGCATCAGCAGGGCGGAGAGGAGGACGGGGGTACGAAGCCAGCGAGAGAAGGCAACGAAGAGAACAGGACGCACACGACCGCCTTGTTGTCCTTCCCGCGCTTCATCTCCGTCAGCCCGAGGAGGTCTGCGCGAGACCAGGCACTCGTCAGCCTGCGCCCCGTCCTGTCCACTTCCCCCTTCGCCCGAACGCGACGCGAACGCACCCTTGATGACAGTCACCAGGAAGCGCTTCTCCGTCTCCTCGTTCATCGCGCCCGAGATGCTCCCAATCGCCCAGCAGAGCGTGTTCAAGTTCGCCCACGACCACTCGGACCCGTCGACCTGCTTCGAAAGCTTCTCCGTCACTGCGCGGGCGCTGGCGCGTCAGCGAGCCGACCCAAAGAGGTGGAGAAGCTGGGAGGGAGGGGAGGGAAGAAGAACGCACTGATCATCTCGGTGTCGACGACGTCCAGGTGAGTGAGGTAGACGAGGACCTCGCGCATGCTCTTGTAGAGGACGACCGTGTCCGTGTCCTTGAGGAACTCGCGGACGATCTCGCCCTCGTCGTTCTCGACGATGAGGACCTGCGCACAAGAGGGGGAGGGGTCAGCGCAAGAAAGGGGGAGAGGATTTTTTGGAGCGCGTAACGCACCTCTTCGGGCTTGGCCATCCGCTCGACCATGACGAGGCGGAGGTTGCTGAGCACCTCGGTGTAGATCGCTCTCCTCCCTGCGCCGGCCGCGCCGCCCGCCGCGCCAAAGCCAGCCATCCCGCCGAGGCTGAGGAGCGGGTTCGCGGCGAGCTCTCCGCCGGGGAACTTGACCTGCTCGTCGTACAGGTCCGCGACGAGCTTGGCCCAGTACTCGAGGCAGATCTTGAACACCTCGCGCTCCTCGACCTGCGAAATCTTGATCAGGTACAGGTGCGCGTTGAGGAGGACGTCGCGGTGCGCGGGCGTCTCGAGGATCGTCACGTGCGCCGAGAGGAAGTTGGTCAGGAAGAGGGCGAGGTTGAGGACGAGCTCCTGGTCCGCGTCCGACGACGCCTCGTACGCGCCGGCGATGTCTGCGGGCGCTTGATCGTCAATCTCCTCACTCTCCACCGCCGTTCCGAGAGCGAGCGGACGCACCGGTAGACGGCGGGATCATCTTGTTGACGCTCGTCATGACCATATTGAACAGGATGATGAACTTGTTGTTGTACTCGGGGCCGATCGAGAGCCCGCCGATCTCCGACAGACACTTCAGCGTCACGTTGCGGAACTCGGGCACCTCGAGGAACTGCACATGTGCAGGAGTGGGGAGTCAGCCTTCGTACTGAGTCGAGCGGACCGGGACGTGCGCTATGCCGGAGCTCGCGGAGAGGCGGTGAATTCGCAACGCACCCGCGTGATGAGGTGGTCGATGACAGGCGTCTCAAAGATGTATCCAAGCGGGATCCAGTTGAGGAAGCGGAGCATGGCCTCGAGGGTGACCTTGATGAGGGACGGCTTGTCGGCCTTTTCGAGCACCTCGACGCACAGCGAGAAGACCTCCGCGAACTCTTGGCACTGCGGGCGCGCGGAGGACGTGGACGCGGGTGAGCGAGCGAGCGGGCGGGTGAAGGAAATACACCGCGAGGCGGACGCACAATCTGCGCCTTGAGCGCCTTGGTCTTGGCGGTCGTCATCTGCTCGGCGGAGAACTCGAAGATTTCCTCCGAGAGGAGCTTGAGGATCACCATGTTGTTCTCGCAGATCGAGAGGTTGGCCTGCGACGACGTGACAATCTCGGGAATGAATGTCGGCCAGTTGTGCGGCCTGTACAAAGACGCGAGAGGCGTGGTCGGTCAGGAGAGGCGGAAGACCATGCGAAGGGAGCGAAAGGGGAAGACGGGGTCAGCTTGAGGAGCAGGAACCGGAAGAGAAGCGCGCAGACGGACCACTCCTGCTTCAAGATCTGCACGAGGATGAGGTTGAGCTTGTTGACAAAGCTCTTCTCGCGACGGAGGGTCGCGTCGTCGCTCGAGGTCTTTACGATGACCTGGACGACAAAGTTGCGGATGCCCGAGCGCTGCTCCTCGGGGAGGACTTTCCAGCGCGTCTTGATCAGGCGGTCCATGATCTGCAGCGCGATGTACTTGGTCTGGGTGTTGGCCGACGTCTCGAGGATGGCGGGGACGCGCTGCCAGGCGTCGGGGTGCTCCTGGAACTGGGCGAGGACCGTCGACGCTTGTTGTTGCTGCGCGGCAGCGCGGAGAGGGTGTCAGGCACCTCCCTGCGTGTTGATGGAGAGTGCGGGCGTGCGCACCTGCGGCCCTATGCCGACAAGCATGGCCTGCGCGACCTGGTCGAGGAGGGTGACATCGAGGGGCTGGGTAAAGTCGAGGATGGCCTGCACGCGCGTGGTCGAGTCGTGTCAGCAGTCGTCCAGGGGCAGTACGGGCAGTGCCTGTGCGGATGCGGCGAGGTTGGAGGAGCGCGAGGAGCGCAGTGCACCGGAAAGCGGTGGGCGTGTTCTTCCGTAGCTCTGAGTGGGCGTGTGCGGGTCCGCCCGCTCTGTGAGCTCCTTCTGATGGGCCGCTACCGTGCTCGTCCTCGCTCGTGCGCTCGGACGAGTGTCCGAGGGTGCTGGTCCCCGAGAGCGCCACCGCCTCGCGAGCGCTGCGCTCCATCACCTCGCCGTGGCTGCCCGAGTGGCTCGCGAGCACCGTGCAGGTGTGCGGGCTGCACTGAGCTAGTCGGCCGGGCAAAGAGCGGCGGCGGTGGGCGGGAGAGGCGAGGGTTGGAGGACCGGCGGGCGGGCGAGAGGTGCGTACCTCCATGGTGGGCGCCGTGAGTGCGCGTGTGTGCGCTGGGGCGTGGCACTGAGGGAGCTAGCACGCGGAGAGAAGGCGCACGGCACAGCGCGGCGAGGCGACGGCGGCGAGGGTCGAGGTGGTGGGGGCGACGACGGCGACGACGACGGCGAGGCGCGCGGAGGGCGCGAGCGAGCGAGCGAGACCTTGGGTCTGCTGGAGACGAGTGCGACTCTGCGACGAGAGCACCGAGCGCGCAACAGTGTCCGTCAGACACGCGCGCAACTGCGGCAGAATCGAACACGGCGCTCTCCCCCTCCCTCGTCGTCCCTCTCCCGAGTCGAGGCGGGGCACAGCATCAACCTCACACTCATCCTTGTGCAAAACGAGCTCGGCACTCCGCTTACAGACACTTCCACAGCCACGCACACCGACTCACAGCCCATACGCAGCCCGTCTCACCTCCCCTGGTTCCCCTGGTCCTCCTCAGGCGGCAGCCTACAGTACTCACAAACACCCTCTCAAACCCTACGCTCATCCCCACACGTGCGCCGTCTCCCCGTCGACGCGCTCACCCGCACCTGCGTCGGTCGTTGCGAGACGCCCAGACAGACCACCGCTGTACCCGCTCTTCTCCTCGCCTCGCCTCGCCTCGCCTCACCGCCCCGGAAACATCCTCAAGATCGCCATCGCTGCGACCCGTCCGCCCTCCGCCCGCGTCAGCGCCTTCCCACCTTGCCTCCCCCTTGTGAAAAAGAGAGAGACGCACCCTCCCGCCGGCTCGCCTCGTCCCTCCGGCGCGCCTCCTCCGCCGGAGTAGGCCACAGCGGAACCTTGTAAGGCGTGTATAGCTGCGGGTGCGAGAAGCCGAGGAGGGCGGTCTGCACGGCACGGCGCGCGTTCGGCTCCGGTCGTCAGCGGCAGAGGACAAAGCGGGAGGAGGAGGAGGGGGGGAGGACGCACGGCGGGGAGGTAGTCGGCCACCCTGCTTCCTTGGTTGTTCGTCAGCGCGCCATCCCGGAACGTGGTTCGAGCGAGAGAAGGAAAAAAGCGCAGCGCAGCGCACCCGACGATCCCGCTCCCACGCTTCGCCTCCTCCTCCCGCACGACCCCCACGCCCTCCTCCCCCTCCTCCCACTCGCAAACCGCTCCTTCGCGGCCCTCTCCCTCCCTCCGCATGCCCCTCCTCCGCCCACAAGCACCCTGCTTCCCCTGCCCCCACACGCGCACGACACAGCTCGTGCTCGGCGCGGTAGACTGCGGCAGCGGGTGCGTCGCGAGCGCCGACCGCGCGCGCGAGGGCGAGAGCGAGAGCGAACGCGACCGCGCGTGGAGGACGCGCTTGAGCGGGTTGCGCGACGGCGCGCGCGCGTGGACGAACGAGAGCGGGAGGCGGTACGTCTCCTGCATGCGTGCGTGCGTGCGTGCGCGCGTAAGGGGATCGGCGAGCTGAGCCTCGAGCGAGAGAGAGAGAGAAGGGGGGGGGGGGGGGGGAAAGGGGCGCGGGCCGTACCTCGAACAGTTTGGCGAGGCGGTCAAACTGCGCCTTGGCGAGCGACTCTTCGACTGCAGGAGTGCTGCAAGCGCGTCGTGCATGTCAGCACTCGGCGTAGTCCAGGAGTGAAGCAGGGTGGGGGAGGTGTGACGGCGCACCGGTCGAGCAAGCACCCCGCAGCGGCGATCACATCGGTCCTGCTCCTCCTCCCCCATCAGCTCCGCGCGGCGAAGCGTGGGTGGAACGAGGGAGAGCGAACCGGTACCGCCCCGCCTGCAGCAGGTGCGTGATCCACCTGCGCGCGACTCGCGCTCCACTGATCAGCTCGGTCGCTCGCGCCGGGCGAATTGGCGAGGAAGAAAGGCGGAGGTGCCGAGAGACGCACACGAAGTCCACATCGAGCGGGACTACAACCGGCCCATCGCGGACGACCTTTCCCGCCAGCGCGACGAACCTGCTCGTGCCTCCCTCGTTCGAGATCAGCTCGTCCCCTCGCCGCACAGGAAACGGAAGCGAGCGAGTGATCCCAGAACGCACAAGTCGTACCTCCCCCGCGCCCTCTCGAGCGCCGCGCGCCCTTCCTCTCCAAACGCAAACCCCGGCGCGAGCCACCCCGCGCGCTCGAGCGCGTCGGTGAGCGCGCCCAGGCGCTGCGCGTGCAGCGCGACGTCGAGCGCGAACGGGTGCGGGGTCGTGTACGCGCTCAGGATGTGGCGGATACTGTGAGTAGCGTTCGCAGGGTGGAGGGCGCTCAGCGCGGGCGCGAGCAGGGTGGGAAAGGAAGGACGCACACGCGCGAGGGAAGCCCCGAGCCGGCCAGCTCGCGCTCGGCAGCCTCGAGCGTCCCCACGCGCTCCGTCAATGTCCCATTTGGCCCCGCGAGCGCGCGGAGAACGCGCTGGATGTCGCGCGTGGTGAGCGCTGCCGAGACGACCGTGCGGGAGGCGCTGGCGTTGCGGGCGGACGAGGGCGGGGAGAGGAGCGAGGTCGAGAGAGAGAGGGTGCCGCTGCGTACGAGGGGCTAGACCCGCATCAGCGCCATCTTCACGATTCGAGGGAGAAAGGGGAAGAGAATGCACGCAATGACCCTCCTCACAACGCGCTCCTCCTCCTCGACCCTCCTCCGTCCACCGACTTCCCACCCGCCTCCGGCGCGCTCCACCAACTCCCGGGGCGCCGGGCACTCCTCCGCGCAGTCTTCGAGGAGGCGTGAAATGCCCATCGTCTCACGCGTAATCGGCCTCCCGCAGCTGGCAGTCGGACAGGGGGCGGAAAAGAGCGCATCGCAGAAGCCAGTGCGGTTCGATGCCAGGAGCGCTGCTCAGAGGAGGGGGTCAGCCGCGCGGCTGCGACAAGGCACCGCGGGGGAAGAGGGAAACGGCGCACGCAGCTCGCACCCCGCCCCGCACCACGGGCACTCGACCCACATCCGTGCCTCTTGGTCCTGAAGCATCTCAAGCAAGTTCCACCCGGCATCACCCGTCTTTTCCTCCCAGAGCTGCCGCCCCCTCTGCGCAACAAGCAGCGAAAGACGGCCCTCGAGGCGGTCGACCTGCTTGCTCCGGGTCAGAGCCGTCTCTCTGCCGGAACGGAAAGAGCCGCACGCACGAGGTCCTGCACGGGAAAGTCCCGCACCCTCCACCCTCCTCTCCCGTCCCTCTCCCTGAGTTCCCTCCCCCACACCCTCCTCACGTCCTCCTCATACTGCCTTCCCGTCGCCATCCACGCCCACCACACGAGCCCCGCCTCGAGCGGGAGCGCCGCGACGCCCCTCTCCCACGCGCTTCCGGGCCCGCTGCGCCCGTCCGTCGCGCACACGCGCGACAGCCACGTCTCGAGCTGGTACGCCGCGAGGCGCGTGAGCGCGGCCCAGCGCGCGGACGGGGGGAGGTCGCGCAGGGCGCCGCGCGCGGCCGAGGGCGCGAGGACGGACGAGCGCAGGGCGGTGAAGTGCGAGAGGAGCGCGAGGTGGGCGTGCAGGAGCGAGGGGGGGACGGGCGTGTCGGGGTCGGAGGCGGGCAGCGGGGCGTACGCGGGCGGGAGCGCGGGGCCGGAGGGCGAGAGCGGCGTGAGCGGTGGCGGAGGCGAGAGCGGCGTTACAGGCGGAGGGGGCTCGTCGGGCTCCGCATGCGCAGGTGCGAGCGAGGTGGTGTCCAGTGCGGGTCGAGGCGTGAATGGCGGTGGCGGGTCCGCAGATGAGTCGTCCTGTGGCATGGTCAGATGCGCAGGAAGAGCGACGCGGGGATGAGCCAGAGGACAAGGAGCGACCCCCAGCGAACGCAGCCTGCACCGAGTCGGAACGTCCGCGGAGGGCTTCGAGGCTCGAGCGCGAAGAGGAGGCGCGGGTTGCCGCACGCAGCGAGCGACAAAGAGCATTGCGGATGCGAGTAATGGAACGACAAAAGGCACGAAGGCACAACCAAGAGTCGGGAGGAGGCACGGCGCGGCGGGTGCGGATGGACGGTGAGCGGGAGCACCCTGCAGAAAAGGCTCAGTGCCAGCAGAGGACCTGGTAGCCGACCTCGCGGACGGTCTCTCCGCCGCCCCAGCCAAAGTTGGCGCCATGCTGCGGAAGCAGGGGTGAGCGTACGACAGGGGAGACTCGAGCGAAAGACGCACAAGGTGCTCGCCCGTCTTGCCCGGTACCCAGACGCCGTCGATGTTGGTCAGGGCGTGGAAGAGGTGCTGTCCCGACTCCTCAAACCCCTGCGCAGGAGGTGCAGAGGTCAAGCCTGGCGACAAATGCGGCGAAGGAGGCAGGAAAACGCACGCCCTCGACCGGCCGGCGGCCTTTCGGGATCTGCGGAGTGCGCGCTTGTTAGCATGGCAAAGCTGGCTACAGGATTTCAAGAGCGAGCGCACCTGTCCGTACGAGGCATCGACCCACTCCATGGCGTGGGTGATGGGGAGGATGTCGAAGCGGCCCTGGTGATGCTTCTCGACGCCGCCGTATGCGACCATGCAGTGCCCGCGTGCAATCTTGCAGGGGTGGACTGCGTTGGGCCCCATGAGTGCGCTCGCCACGAAAACGGGAGAGCCGTCAAGGTCCTGGAAAGGAGCGGGGCCGGTGAGGTTCGCGTCGATGGGCGCGGAGGTGGTGCAGGGGACGCGGAGGCCGGCGGGCGGCACCTCTGGGGTGTAGGCGGGCGGCGCCGACATGACTCGTGCTCTGTGTCGCGTGAGGAGGGCGAGGAATCGGGAGAGGAGGAGGGGGCGGGGTGCCCGAGGGGTGAGAATCGAGGCAGGCGAGTTCGGCGTGTGCGTATGGACTGCAAAGGGCGGAGTATGCTCTACCACTCAACTGCTTCCGAGCGCGTCTGAGCGGAGCGACGGGACTGGAGGAGCGAGACATGTGGAGGACGAGGTCGACCCTGAGCAGCGCGCACCTCCCGCTAGACTGGGTCGCTGGAGAGTCGTCATAAATGCCAAGTACCCCTTGTGCAAGCGTGTCTCGCAGCAGCCTCCAGCGACGCGCGGAGGACTTGCCTCGGCCGTCCTCTGCATGCGTCGGCATGATCTCCCTCGCGCTGTTTCTCGCGAGCTACAGCCTCGAACTGGGTTCGCGCAGGCGGATTTTGAGCGCGAGGAGCGCGTTTGCGTCAACAGCGTGCACAGCGTCTCCAGCGGCGAGGACGGAGACCGCGCCTTGGGGCCGTCCTGCGAGACGGGCGCCAACGCCAAGCTGCCAGTGGCCTGGACGTACTTACGCGGCTTCCACCAACCTCTCGCGAGCCATGCAGCTGCAGAGCGAACCTGCCCACGCTTTCAAAACTGCCAGCCAGTGCGAAGCCCCCCACCCCTTCGACGCTGGCGCTCGCCTCTCGCCCGACCCGCGCGCCGACGGGATGCCTGCCCGTAATCGCGCCGGCACCGCTCGCGCTGACCATTCACGGCGCTGCGAGCCTCACCTGACGAGGCCGAGTCCTCCTCTCCCGACCGGGAGCAAGCGCCTTTACCGCCGGTCCGCCCCACTTGTGCATCCGAGGTCCCCTTTCAGCGCCCGCGTTGCTTACGAGGGCTCCAAGATCGCGCAGCCTCGGACTTCCCAGCGCTCGTTCGCTGCGCTTGCGCCCTCCGGCTCTTTGGGGTCGAATTGACCCCGGACCGCTCCCCCTTGCGGGGACGGACGCAATCCCCCACCGGGGCCCTTTCGCAACGCTCGCTGTTCAACGTTCTCCTTCTCCTTCTCCCCTCCGCGCTTCTGTGTCTTTGCTCTACAGCTCACCGGACACTGCGAGAGATCCGTCTTGCTCCTCCTCGACTCGACTCAGCTCGCTCATCTCGCCCGCCCACGCTCACGTCACCCTCCACTTCCTCACGCCCGCCCACCATGGCCGACGTCCACAAGGCGTCTCCCGTCCTCGACGAGGAGAAGCGCTACACCGAGCATGTCGAGACGGCGTCGTCCTTCGGCAACACCGCCGACCCCAATTCGGCCGTGAAGGTGCCCGCACGCATCTTCACCAAGGAAGAGGAGGACAGGCTGTACCGCAAGGTCGACCGCCGCCTCATGCCCATCCTCGCCGTGCTGTACCTCCTGTCGTTCATGGACGTGCGTCGCCGCTTCCTCCGCTCGCCGCGAGGCACGGCGGTCGAGGCGTGGCTGACCTTCTCACTCTGTCGCAGCGCGGCAACATCGGCAATGCCCGACTCGAGGGTCTTGAAGCAGAGCTCGGCATGTCGTCGCAGGATTATAACGTACGTCCCGTCTCTTCCCCCTTCACACATTCAAGCCGTTCTGACACTTTCCTATCCCTTGGCTTGCAGACTGCGCTTTCCTGCTTCTTCATCACCTACTGCTTGTGCGAGGTGCCGGCCAAGTGTGTCGCTCCTCGCGAAATCCGCCAAGGAACGTCGCTGATCTTTTCTTCTGCCTCCCTCTACCTCCTCCCTCGCCTCCTTCGTCGTCCTTGCGCTTTCAGCTTGATCATGAAGAAGTTCAAGCGGCCCTCTGTTTGGCTCGGCCTCGTCACCACTACCTGGGCGATCGTGCGCCTCTACCCTCGCCTTCTGCTCGCTTCTCGCGCTGACTCTGCCTCCCTCCGGCAGGTCATGACCTGCATGGGCGTCGTGCAGAACTTTGGCGGCCTCCTCGCCGCGCGTCTCTGCCTCGGCATCGCCGAAGCCGGACTCTTCCCCGTACGTCCCATCCCGCTCTCCTCCGCCCCGCGCTCGTTGGAGTTGACCACCATGCTCGCGCGTAGGGTGTCATCCTCTACCTCTCGATCTGGTACCCGCGCTACCGCTCGCAGTCCCGCATCGGATTCTTCTTCGGTGCCGGTACGCCCGCGCGTCCTCCCCTTGCATGCCTGTGCGCCCTGACGCCCTGGCCGATGCAGCTACCCTCGCCGGCGCGTTCTCGGGCTTGCTGGCGTACGCTATCGGGTTCATGGGCGGCGTTGGCGGCTATGCCGGTGCGTCTCCACCGTCATGACGAGGGCGGGCTTGAGAAGGTCCCACTTTCGTACGTGACCTGCGCTGACGATTCATTGCTACGGCTGCAGGGTGGCGATGGATCTTCATCGTGCGTTGTTCGTTGCACTGTCATGGCGAGAGTGTCGACAGCTGACCTCCATTTGACTGCACACAGCTCGAAGGCCTCGCAACACTCGTCGTCGGCATCGCCGCCTTCTGGCTCATCTCGGACTACCCCGCCGACTGCCACTGGCTCACAGAGGATGAGAAGGAGTGGCTCATCTACTGCAAGGTGACCGACAACTCGAGCGTCGGCGAGGCCGAGCATGTCAGCAAGAAGTTTGTCTTCTCGGCGTTCACGACGTGGCAGACTTGGCTGTCGATTGGGTACTGTGAGTGCTCACTCGCAGTTCCTCCTTGTTCGAAGACCGCGCGATGAGAGCCTCGCCTCCATCGAGGGGGTCATCCTGCCTTGGCTCCGTCCGCTGACCACGCGCGCTCCCGCAGACCTCGGCGTCGTTGTCCCGCTCTACGCCATCTCCCTCATCTCGCCTACGCTCATCAGCGGCTTCGGCACGTACACGCGCGCTCAGACTCAGGTGCGTCTCCCCCTTCCCTCTTTCGCCGCCCCCCTTCCGTCCCCTGCCAGCGGTCCTGACGCTTCCGCGTCTCCTCAGCTCCTCACCGTTCCCTATTACGTCGTCGCCTTCCTCTTCGTCATGGCCGTCTCGATTCTCGCCGATCGGTACAAGACCCGCTACCCGTTCATGATGCTCGAGCTCGTCCTCTGCGTCGCGGGGCTCGTCATCCAGCGTGCGTCGCCTCGCGCCTCCTTCATCTACACTGGCCCAAGGACGAAGCTGACGAGGGAGGGAGGAGACAGTCACCCCGGCACCGAGCGGCGTCAAGTACTTTGGGATCTTCCTCATCGCGATGGGCGCGTACGGCGGCCTGCCGACGTCCGTCGCCTGGCTCTCAACCAATCTCTCTGTACAGACGAAGCGCGCTGTGGGCTGTGCGTCGTCTTTCCTTCTCTGGGTCCCTTCTCCCCCATCGCCCTCGCCCCACGCACCCCGCGCGCGCTTCCCCGCTGACGGCCCCCTCTTGCACAACCACACAGCCGCCGCGCAAATCGGCCTCGGCAACCTCGGCGCGCTCGCGTCGTCCAACGTGTACCGCACGCAGGACAAGCCGCGGTACTACCTCGGTCACGGCGTCGTCCTCGCGTTCACCGTCTTTGGGATGTTCTGCGCGCCCGCGTACGCGTACATGCTCCGCCGCGAGAACGCCCGCAAGGAGGCGTGGCTTGAGAACCAGGCGCAGCTTCCCGAGGAGAGGAGGGAGAGGTACTCGGTCGAGGAGCTCCGCGCGCTCGGCGACAAGGCGCCCGAGTTCAAGTACACGATCTGAATTGGCCGCGCGCGCGGCCGAGCGGCGCGGCGCGGGGTGCCGTCTGTCTGTCAATATTTTTGAGAAGGGGCGATCTGTAGAACCAGAGACTGCGTACGTTGTTTGTAGAACCCCTGCGAAGCCAAACGGTCTGTTCCGTTGCAGCTCGCGTGTCCCATGCGCTGCGCAATAGAAAGCGTCTCGCTTGACACCTTCCGCCCTCCAGCGCGCTACTCCGCCTTTCCACGCTTGCCCGGCGCTGTTGCCCTCCGCGCACGCGCCTGCGCGTCCAGCGCAAGGCAGATCTCCCGCCCCGAGTCGGCGATTAGTAGCAGGGGGATGAGGACCCACCTGGCGAGGCGACTAGGACGTCAGCGCTCGTTTCGTGAGAGCTGAGGTTAGGAAGACGAGGGGCGGAGAGTTGAGGGAAAAGGAGGTGGGGGTGGGGAAGGGGGGAAGGGGGACGGGAAGCGAACGGGGAAGAGCGACGCACAACCCGTTGAAGAACAGGAGGTAGACGTAGGTATAGAGCCAGTGCGAGGTGTTCAGCGCCGGGGAGCCCGAGAGCCATTCTGTGGATTTTGGGAGGAGTGAAGAGGGAAAGGAGGGAAAGACGAGGCCCGAAGTGAGGGTGAAAGGTGGGAGAATGCAGAGCGTAGGGATCGGCAGGCGAGGCATGGGTCAGCATGCCTAGGCGGAGCAGAGCAAGGGGAGGATAACGGGGTACCGGGCGCGAACTGCATGAAGGACAGGAAGTCAGGCTCGCACTCGGCCAGGGGCGCAAGGAGAGGGGATGCACCGTCATCCAGCCGCCGTACAGCTCTGCAACGCTGTGGGGTGCTCGACCGCGTGTAAGTGGCCGCGTGTAAGTGGACGGATGCGAGGGCGGAGTCCGGGCAGAGACAGCACGGGAGACGCACGAGAGGATGATCCTGCAACGGCACAAGGGCAGCACTGTTAGTGCCGCCCTCCGTGGGCTTAGTTACAGCCCGTCTCGCGCCAACTTACACCCAAAGCCTCCATCCCTCGCCTTCGCCGCGCATCTTTGTTGCGCAGTACGCCGCAAGCGGGCCCGCCCCGAGAACGGTGATGAGCTCGATGGCGACTACGGTGGGGTCGGCGGTGCCCCAGCGAGTGTCGGCGAGAGCATACTCGGCCCAGAGGGCGGCGAAGGGGCCTGCGTGTGCGGAAGGTGGGGGGTTTCAGTGGAGCGTCCGGAGGGGCGACAGAGTAAAGCGCGATGAACGAGCGCGCGCTGCTATATCCTGGCGACAAGCGGAATTTTTATACCACCGGACAGCGTAAAGACGCACCCTTGCTGGAGTTGACGGACCTCGGCGCCGGGAACGATTGCCAGACGAAAGAGCCCTCGAGGATGAAGTGGATAAGGGCGTCAAACGCGAGCCAGACGAAGGTCGCCCTGCGTGCAGTCCCTGCCGGTCAGCGCGAAAGCCCGTGATTGGTGCCCATTGACACCACTTGGAGTGTGAGGCACGTCGTCGAACCGAGATGGACGGGGAACACGACCACGTCGGCACGCTGAGACGGGTCGATTTATGAATAGCGGCAAGAGGGGAAACGCACCTCTGGACCTTGTCTTTGTAGCGCCTGGCGGGGAGGACTGCGCGCGCAAGGGCGAGTGCAGCGACGAGGAGGGCGACGGTGCTGAGGAGCGAGTAGACGGTCGTCGGGGTGAAGAGCGACGGCGGCGGAACATGTACTGCCATCTTGGTGCGCTGCGAAGCTCTCCAGCGTGGATCGGGAGGAGCGTCGAGGACGACGAAGGAGGACGGCGAGGCGATGCACCCTGCTGATGACCGCTCTCTTCTCCAGCATGATCCGGTGAACCTAGGAGAGTCACAATGTACTGAAGTACTTTGTAGCTCTGCCTTCCGCTCATCGCAAGCTCTCCCCACGCGTCTCGCCCCCGCTCGCACCCCTTTCCTCGACCCCCTCCTCGGCGCGTCCCTTTCGCTCATCCTCACTCGCACCAGCCGGGTCAGGCCTTCTAGCGCTTCTGCGCCATGGTCTCACTCGGCGCGCTGGTTGGCGCGCTCGCCCTCCCCGTAGTCTCCGCCGCGCCCTTCCCCTCCGCGCGCGTCCCCCTCCTCGGGTACTCCGCCCCGAAACCCTTCCTCGGCCTCGACGACGGCTTCTCCCAGCCCATCGGCACCGTTGCCTTCCTCCCCGGCTTCCACGCCTGCGGCACCCTCCTCGTCCTCAGTGTCGACGACCTCCGCTTCGACGACCTCGCCCTCCTTCCGCGTGGGAACGGCTCCCTCTGGGAGGAGTACGACACAGCCTCGACTAGCGTCATCGAGGACAACGCCGTCGAGGGAACGGTCCTCGCGTGGGGGCGCGGATGGGCGAAGACGTGCGGCAAGGGCCCGGGGAACAAGGAGGTCCGCGTTGCGAGCCTCACCGTCGACGGCGCGGAGCGTGCCGACGCCGCTGCCTGGGCGCGCTCCCTCGGTGCGCTACTGGCCTCGCTTCCCCATGTCAAGCAATACTGACGCGACCAGCGCGCGCAGACGACCACATACAGCCGCACATCGCGTCCCTCCCCGCCGCGCCGCACAATTCCGTCGTCCTTCTCACCTCGCTGTCGCCCTCTTCCCTACGCACCGCATTCGACATCGCGACTCCGCCGTCCTCGCCCACTCCGGGACAGGGCAAGGACGCCCCTCCTGGCGGACGCCTCCCACCGGACCACCCTGCACGGCGAACGCGGCACCGGGGGCTGTTCGCTCGCGTGCTAGGCGGGATGGTCGACCTCTTCCTGCTGGGCGTGGTGCTCGTGGGTCTGAGCTACGCGGGCAGGTGGGCGTGGCGCAAGGTGGAGGAGAGGCGGAGAAAGAGCGAAGGAGGAGTGCAGCTCCCGCTCGATCGGGAGGGCGCGAGAGAGCTCGAGCTCGACCTGGACTCGGACGAGGAGAGTGTAGACGGGGGCGGGAGGCTCTGACAATTGAGAACTCTCGAGGTAGGCTTCACCCGAACAGCAGGCGCCTGGGGATGCGCGATCGAGGAAAAAGGGAACGCGCATCCTGGCTCACTTGGAAGCTGTTTCACCTCAGCTTTGCCCCCGTTTGACGCGTTCCTCCGGCCTTACGAGTCTCTACGCGCGGCTCGGAAGCTCAGCCGTGTCTTCTGCAAGTGTAGACGAGGTTGACTTCCCCACCTTCCGCCCGCTCTCGCTCCGTCCGCTTGCTCACCCCGTCCCTCGCGCCCCCTACGCGTTGAATGGCGCGCCCATCCGGCTGCAGCAGTCCTGCGCCGCGCTCTTCCGACCCGGACGCGGCTTCCCGCGCCCTCCCTACCTTGCTCGCCTCCCTCCGACACCTCGCACCGCGCCTCCCTCCCGCCGCCACATCGTACGACCAGGGACAGTGCAACCCGCTCGAGCTCCTTTGGGCGGACCTCCTTCCGCTCAAGCGCGGCGCCAGCGGGCTCAGCTGGGCCGAGGCGGCGGGCGCGTGCGCGCTGACCCCGTTCGAGGGGGGCGGAGGGACCGCGGAGGGCGGAGAATGGGAGCGCTCGCTCTCGCGGAGGGCGCTCGAGGGTGTGTTGGCGGTGCTTGATGGGCTCGAGGGCGAAGGGAGTACGGAGGAGAAGGAGTGCGTGCATGCGTGGGTCGGACGGGTAGTGAGGGCGGTCGAGCGGAGGGTTAATCGGGAGCGAAAGGGCAAGGGAACGGCGACCGATGCCGAGTGAGTTGCACACCTCGTCGTTCATTTACTTCCCTCAGTGCAGAGCATGGCTCTTCCCCCCAAAGCGCCGCTTACGCCCGTATTCCCCGCTCCTCCGCCCGCTCCCAAACCCCCCTCTTCCCGCAGATCCACTCGCACCGCGGTCGCTCCTGACAGCGCTCACCCGACTTCCCCGGCTCATTCGTCCGCCCGGGCGGCTGCGGCTACGCGCAAAGATCTGCTCGCCCGCACCACCGATGCGCCCTCGCCTTCGTCCGCCCCATCGCTCCCCTCGCCAAAGTCCGCCTCCCCGCCCTCGTCGGCGTGGGACGGAGCGCTTCGCCCGCTCAGGGGCGAGCACACGCTGAGTGGCGCGGGTGCCGCCGTGAGCGGCGCGAGGGAGACCCGCGCGGCGGACACGCTCGATCCCGAGGGTAATGGCTCGCCGCGGAGGTCGGCGTCGACGTTCGAGACCGAGCTATCGTCTTCACCGGGGCTACGGGCCGTAGACGCCCTGGACGGCAGCGGGGCGGAGAAGAAGCCCCGCGTGGAGGGCACGCCGTTCGCGGGGCTTGGGAGCGAGCGGGTCCAGGAAAGGAGCGGCGTGGCGCACGTCCTGCAGAACGAGATCGCGGCCGGCGCCGAGCTGAACGGGCAGCTTTTGGAGGAGGCCCAGGCGGAGCTGCCTATCTCGAGCCAGCTCGCGCACGTGCAGACGCAGGAGATCGAAGGAGCGCGCGAGCGCATGGGCGCGCCGAGTCCCTCGACGGGCGGGCATAAGCCCGTTCTCGACGGTGCTGACAGCGGTACCGCAGGGGAGGAGGGCGCAACAGGCCAGGGCGGCGACGAGGACCGCCGCGCGACACGCGCGACGGCAGAGGGGAAGAAGCACGCGCGCTCGCGCTCGCGCTCGCTGTCCCCGCACGCACATCGTCGCGCCTTTTTCGATCCTACCACCGACCGCCTAGGCGGCACCAGCGGCGTCGCGGACGTGGAGGGCGTGGACGAGCCCTCCCAGGCGCAACTTGAGAAGGTTAAAGGCGCCGGTTCCGCCGGTCCCGCCTCTCCCGCCGCACCGGCGCTCGCGCAGAAACGCCAGAGGCCCGTCGTTTCCGCTGCGCATGGCAAGGTGGCGAAGACGGCGCTCGCCGGGGAGGCGTGCGCGGGGATCTTCGCGCCGGAAGCGGGCGAGGGCGAGGACGAGCTGGTGTCGAGCGAAGAGGAGGCGCCGCCGCCACCGCCGGCGAAGAAGGCGAAGGAGGCGGAGAAGAGCGCGGCCAAAGGCAAGAAGCGGAAGAAGCCTGTCAGGCCGCCGCCATCACCCGTCCCCGAGGCGGACGAGGAGGATGAGCTTGCGTCCTCCTCCGCCGGTGAGGACGGGCCGCCTGCACCGGCGGGCAAGCGCAAGCCTCCTGCGCCCCCGAGGCCGACGCAGAAGAAGTCGGCTGCGGCTCTGCGCCTGCCGCTGAAAGACAAAAAGCCCGTCGCGCCGCGCAAGGGCGTCAAGCGGGCGTACTCTTCGGACGAGAGCGAGTCGAGCGAGGAAGATGGGCCGCTCCCGCCCAAGAAGGGGCGCAAGGGCACTGCGCTGCCGGCGAAGCGCATGCGGGCGGGCTCGGGTTCGGCGGCGACCTCGGTGAGGACAACGCGCGCCTCACGCGCCACGATGTCCTCGTCTTCATCTTCGTCCTCATCTTCGGACAATAACAACGCCTCAGCTGCGCCCGGCCCGTCAAGAACGGGCTTGGTGACCCCGGCGGAGCGCACAATCCGCTCAAACTCAGCCTCGACCTCGACAACTACCGCCTCCGCCGTCCCCGCGAAGCGCAAGCCACCAGCGCGTGCGGCGGCTGCGGCCGCCGCCTCGCCTGCGCGCTTACCCGCGAAGAAAGCGAAGCGTGCATCAACAACGAGCATGAAGAGCGAGCCAGCGGGACTCGGCACGAAGACCAAAGAGAAGGGGAAGGAGCGCGCGCGTGCAGACGATCCGATCAAGCCCAAGGCGCTTGGCTCTCGCTCGTCTGCACGCTCGCGCCATGCACCGAGCGAGCGTACGGAGGAAGGGGCGAAGGCGTTCGAGGAGGGCAAGGTGTGGTATCGGAATGAGGACGTCGGCGGGAAGGTCTGGCCGGTGGTGGTGAGTTCGACTTTTCACTCCGCTTGCCATGCTCTGGGTCCGGCACATACCGGCGAGTCAAGTGCGGTAACACGGGTGGCTGCTGACGCTGCTCGGGCTGGTCTCGCAGATCCTCAAGGCCGACGAGACCAAGGTCGCCTTCGCCGTCGCACCCGGCAGCGAAGCGTGCGATTTCCTTCCTCCTTATCCCACACGCTCACACTCACCCCGTCTCTACTCTCCGCCGACGTCGTTCGACGTGCCGCAGCGCCTCCCTTTGCCCCATGATCTGCACCCTTCGGCCTGCCGCCGCGCTGGCCACGCTCGCCCGCGAGGCTGAGAGCGTGCTCCTTGCGCCGCGGCAACAAAGGGCGGTCAAGTACGCCCAGGCACTGCTCGACAATCGCGGGAGGAGGAGGGAATGGACGACGAGAGCGATCATGGCGCTTGATGAAGAGGAGGCGAGCGGGAGTGACGAGGAGTGAGGCGAAGGGGGTGGACTTCTTGTTTGACACGCGCACGTGGTTGTACAGCCGTAGTAGCTTCTTGCAGTACAGTGTTCAATCCATTTTGCCGCGCTTCACAATGCTGCTCGCGCTTGCCCTAAGGAATCGGTAGAAAACTTCTATAACGTAGGGACAGCCACACGCAATGTGCAGTCGACAGGGTGACCGCGAGAAAGGACTCCAGAG
The DNA here is from genome assembly GCA_028828645.1 of Rhodotorula sp. PL61-2. NCBI lineage: Eukaryota > Fungi > Basidiomycota > Microbotryomycetes > Sporidiobolales > Sporidiobolaceae > Rhodotorula > Rhodotorula sp. PL61-2. The sequence goes on from JAPZQE010000023.1 coordinate 56,824, forward strand.
GTCGTGACCGGGGAAGAAAGGAGCGAGAGCGCCGCAAGCAGATGCGAGGTGCGTCGCTCTAGGAAAGCAGGCAGGCGGGTGGAACAGGGACAGAGCGAAGCGCGGGAAGACTTGACAGGCCTCCGGACTCTCGATGTCAGCGAACCGCAGTTAGATAGAGATAAAGTCTCACACACCATCAAGAAGCCTGTGCCTTCGCTGCCTCGCGCTCTGCGGACCTGCGCGCAACTGTGTCCGCCATGGCATTGCCAAGATCCGTGCTCAAGCCCTTGTAGCCAGCAACAACGCCCTCGCGGTCCGCAAGTGGAGATTCTTGGCTCATCTTGCTCTTGCCCTCGAGGCGCGTTATTTTGACCTCGATGCCGACGATGGCGCGCTTGAGCTGCTTGATGTACGGCGGTGGCGCGTCGTCAACCTTCCAAGCGTCGTCGCCCTTGTGCCCGAACGCCTCCTCCTCCTGCTGCGACAGGTCGCGGATCTGCCTGGCGAGGAAGGCGTCCGTCCGCTCGTCGTCGGCAAAGTACAGCTTGACGCGCCCGTACGCCTGCGCCGCCTCGTAGTTCCACGTCGGAACGACTTTTGCAGTAGTCGGCTTCGTTGCCGTGTAGAACTTGGGCGTCACGTAACTGTGATGCGGCGCCTGGAAGAGCACGAGCACCTCGTCCATGAGCTCGACGTCGATGCCGCCCGCTGCCTGCGCCGCCTCGACCATGGCCTTGCACTGAGGGTTGGCGCGCGCAATGTGACCGCGCAGCGTGCCAAGGTCGTCCTTGCCGGACTCGACGTCGAGGACCCAGGGGATGTGCGAGGTCTGGAGGAACGGGTGCGCCGCGCTGGGGATTCCCGTCGTGAGCAGCCCGAGCGGGTTCTTCTGGATGAGCTCGTGGAGCTCAGAAGCGCCGGTGATAGCGTGTACGGCACGGATGTACATGTTTGAGGAATGAAGCGCAGGAGAAGGAGCGGAAGCGAATCGAGCGCAGCGTCTCCGATTCGCGAACCAGGTGGGGCGGCAGTCACAAATGCAACGGAATGCCCGTCGAAGCATCCGTGCGTGTCTGCCCATTGCCAGGCGCTTGACTCGCATTTGGTGAGCGTGGAGCGGGGACGGTTGTCGCGGATTCGCGCCTGCCACCTGCTCGCGGCTGTCGCCTGTCGCTTCTGACCGGGAAACGCGGGGATTGGATCAGGTCGTCCTCATCGCGATCGGCAACCGCTTCTCGCCCTTTCTTTGGCTCTGCGCGCCCGCTCAAACTGCACAGAACGCCTGCACGGCAGTCCGCTGAACCCCGGCGCGCGCGCTAGACTCGCCCAGACGCAGCTTTTCCTGCGGATCCGCCTCATCAGCTCGAAGGCTCTTCTTCCTCATCACCCTTCCCCCACCACTCTCAAACACCTGCTGCCGACCATGGCTCCTCCTGCTGGCTCGTCGCTTGCTACGCGCGCTATTCACGAGGACATGGACCTCGCAGGCGTCGAGGTCGCGGCCAACATCTCGTGCGCCTGACCACCCTTATTTCGCATCGCAGCGCTGACACTCTGCGCACACAGCCTCTCGACCACCTTTCGTCATCCGAACCCGGAGTACGGCGTCGAGCCAGGCTATGCTGGAGATTGGGACCCGTTCAACCCCTCTCGTGACGTATACGCCCGGTGCGTCTAGCTCCCTTTCGAGGAGATTCTGCAGCTTGAGCTGAGGAGGAGGATCGCAACAGCGAGACCAAGCCCACGACCACCCGCGCGGAGCACGTCCTCACCTCCATCATCGGCGCGCCGACCATTCTCTATCCCTCCGGCATCTCTGCTTTCTATGCTATCCTCCTGCACGTTCGCCCGGATGTGATCGCCATCACCGGTGGGTACGGCGGGTGCCACGAGTCGATCAAGATCTACCGGCGGACGCGGGGCGAGGACCAGGTGGTGCGTTGCTCCCCTCCTTTCGCTCTTCCGGCTCAAGCTGACGACCTGGCTGTCATGCAGGCCCTGATCAAAGTCGACGATGAATATCCGACAGGTGCGAACCTGCTCGTGTGGGTCGAGACGCCGCTCAACCCGACAGGCGAGTCGCGTTCGCTCGAGAAATGTATGTCTCGCTTCCTCGACAGCCTCATCGACTGCAGCGGCTTGAGCTTCGGCATCGCTCAGACCTTCTGCCTGCCTCGCAGACGCCAAGAAGGCTCACGCTGCGGGCGGCATCCTCGGCGTCGACTCGACCTTCGGCCCTCCTCCCCTGCAGGACCCGTTCAAATGGGGGGCCGACATCGTTATGCACTCCGGCACCAAATATTTTAACGGCCACAGCGACGTCCTCGCCGGCACGGTCAGCGTGAAGGACAAGGCCGACTGGCTCAAGCTGTGCGTTCTGCTTCCCCCTTCGCACGTTCTGAGTGACTGTTCCTTCCGCACAATCCGCAAAACTGTCCCCTTGCCTGTGTCTACTCGTGCTATCCGCACTCTCCTCGACAAGGCCACTGACCTCGTCTGCCTGTACAGCTGGAACGACCGCACTTTCACCGGCGCCAACATCGGCTCGATGGACGTCTGGCTCCTCCTGCGCTCCCTCCGCACACTCTCGATCCGCGTCTCGCGTCAGTCCAGGACGGCGACCGCGCTCGCGCACTGGCTTGCCACGCAGACGGGCAACGGCGTCGTCGAGAAGGTGCACCATGCCGCGCTTCAGGAACACGCCGAGGAGCTGCTTGGCCCGGGGAAGCAGATGGAAATGGGACCGGCGTGCTTCGCTGTGGTGCTGAAGAGCAAGGATGTTGCGAAGGCATTCCCGAACCGCCTCAAGCTGTTCGTGGTGCGTCGCGCTCGCCTCATCCTCCTTTTCTCTCCTTCGCTTCGCTTCCCTCTCGCTTTGCGCGGTGCTTCCACTGCTGACCGCTTCCGTCTTTCTTGCGCGCGCAGCATGCTACCTCGCTCGGCGGCGTCGAGTCTCTCATCGAGCACCGCATCATCTCGGACCCGAACGAGGACCCCCGCCTGGGTGCGTCCCCTTCCCATCCCGCTCTTCCCTGTCTTCACCCACGCTGATGCTGGCTCCGCCTACAGTGCGTCTCTCGATCGGCCTTGAAGACTTTGAGGATCTCAAGGCGGACTGGGAGCAGGCTTCTCAGACGGCGCTGCAGGTACGCCCCGCTCGCTGCCTTCTCCTAACAGGAAGGCTAACCCGCACCGGCTTGCTTGCAGTAACGGAAGACGTGCAGATCTGCAGTGTAGTATCTCTGCACTTACGGACCTTTGTGACTATGCGAGAGCGGATCCGGCGGAAAGTGCAAGTCGAGATGATTGCTAGCGAGAGTAGGGGACTACGCGGGGCAGCCTCGGGACTGCGAGGAAACATGCACAAGAAAAGAACGAAAGAAACGAAGGAGAGAGGGAGGGAAAGATGGAGTAGCGCCGCCTAGTGTGCGTAGCTCTGCCCAAACGGCGGCTCAGCCTCACCCTCTTGGCAAGGAGTAAAGCGACGCACCTGCGTGACATGCCGCTTCGCAAACCTTGTCGTCGGCGTCTTTGCGCGCTTGAGCTGGTACAGCGAGAACGCCTGCGCACCTTGGGAAGGTCAGCGTCACGCTCGCCGGGCCCGAGCAGCAGAGACGATGTACGGCCGTCCCCGGGCCGCCGCCGCAGTATTGCGTTGCGTTGCCGTTGCAGACGCTGTCGCACCATCCGACATTGAGCTCGTCCGTCGCGGGGTACCACGGGCCGACCCAGCACTCGCCTGCATTCCTTGTCAGCGTCCGCCCTGTGCAGAGTGGAGACGTAAGGCGCACCGTAATACTCCACTCCCGCCCAGCCATATCCTGCGTCGGCTGCGGCGTCGAGACAAGCATCGACGGTTTGCACATCAAGCTCGATCGAGTAGGGGAAGGCCCGGTCCGTCTGGTTGTCGGCGAAGCAGCCGAGGTAGGTCCAGTTCTTGTACGCAAGGACCGTCTCAGGTGTTCTGTGACCAGCCGGAGTCGTCAGGCCAGGATTGTAAGGGGAGGATCAAGGCATGAGGGGGCGAAACGGAGGAGGGAGGAACGCACCCCGGCAGGACCTCCGCACCAGGCGGCGGGATGTTGCCCGTGTAGACGGTGGGTGTGAACCGCTCAGGATCGGACTGACCCGGGCACTGAGACGCAAGTGCAGCTTCGCGTGTCGTAGTGAGGGGGTTGCAGCCGGGGAGTGCGGGAAGGTTGCCCTCGACGATCTGCGCAAGAGATGAGCATCCATCGTATGGTAGGCGAGACAAGGCGCACCTCGTTGTAATCCGGAGTCTTGCGGCTGCCATGTGGAAAACACGCGAGTTAGTCTTGTCAGCCAAGGAGGAGCGGAAGGCATGCAGCGGACGCACCAGTACCCCTCCGAATCGCGGTCGTACAACTCGAGAACCGGGCAATTCTCTATCTGGCCACCTTCGTCAGTCTGCGCAAGGTGTTCGTGATTAGCTGAGAAGGCAAACAAGGTGAAGACGGGATGCAGCAGAGCGGAGGAGAAGCAGAGGGGAGGAGCGGGACGGTACACGCACGCAAACCTCGATTGCCTGCTGCAGCAGATCCTGCGGCCAGCCGCTGAAAAAGTCGCTACGGGTGCTCTAGTTTGAGCGCGGCTCTGCGAGGAAAAACGGGCAACAGACGAGACGTACCCGTGCCAGCCTTGTCCCGTAGGGTCGCCGTTCTGCCCGCGACAGCGAGAACCGTCAGCGGCCCTTCCCTTGAGTATGGTGCTCCGCGCTAGCTCCATGCGATGCAGGAGCAGAGCGAGTGGGCAGAAGGTGAGCAGCAAGGACACGCACGGCAAGCACGAACGGCTGGCTCGGGTTCATCGCCTCCTGACGGTACGGCTCAAAGTCCTGAACGGCGTAGCTGATCTCATAAAAGAGCGTCACGAGTCGGACGGGGTGCGTATCGGGGCAGGCTGAGCGGGATAGGCGTGAACGCGCGCCTGGGGAAGGGGAGACAGTAACGCACGTCCGATCTCGCCTGCGGAATAGGCGACGTGCGATCCGTCCTTATTGTACAGATTCACGCCGTCCCAGCATGAAGCTAATGCGAGTTGTCAGCGACAGACGCGAGGGGAAGAAGGGAGACGCGGAAAGGAGATGAGTAGTGGAGAGAAATAAGAGCAGGAGGGAGGGTACTAAAGACGAGAAGGCCACACGCACGGAAGCGGATCTCTCCGCGTAGGTTATCCGCGCAGTACCGGTCGACAGGCAGTCCGCTACCTTCGACGCGCGTCGGCTCCGGCCCGCCAAGGCAGTTCCAGCCTGCTCCCGTCAGCACGCTTCTTGTACGAGTCAGTGCAGAAACGCACCAATCGTATCCTGTGCGTTCCCGGTCTGGTTGTACGTCCGCGCAAACGGGTCGCCGGCGACCATACGGAACCCAGGGGGGAACGCCGTGACATTCGTCTTGTCCGCCTCATTGTTGCGGAAGAGGTAGTAGCTGCAGGTGCGGAGCGGCGTTGGCTGACGAAGTGCTCAGCAAGCGCGGGAAAGACGCACATCAGCCCGCCCCCGAGCTGCCGCACGGGGGTGAAAGTGTCGTTTTTCCAGTGGGCGTATAGCAAGGGTGTCCAATACGCTGCACGATCCTCGACGAACATCAGCCGAATGGGCGCTTGACGAAGACAGGGGGGAGAAGAGCGCTGCGGACGCCTGAGGCGGAGAACGCCGACGCACCCGACTTGTCCTCCTTTGCGTTTGCGCTCGTGCACCAGCTCGCGCGCATACTCTCGTACGTCGACTGTGTGGCCGTCGTCAATGAGCGAACTGCTCTCAGCGTCGTACGAGGACGATGCAGCGGAGAGGAAGGGAGATGCACATCCGGGCCAAAGTTGCTCCCGCCCGCAACGGTGTGCACATGCGCCGAGACGCCGTGCGGCTGGATGATGGGGTCCACACGCTCGACAACGAGCTGTTGCGCCGCGCGTCGGGCGCGTGCAGGCGGATGAAGGGGATCAGCCTGCTTCCCGGTGATGGGGGGATCACGACCAACGCACTCGGTTGTCAAGCGGCATGCGGAAGAACGCCTGCACGGGAGTGAGGAGTGCAGCCCTGGCGCATGCGACGGCGAGCGCCTTGAGCAGCATGCTGAGCGCGTGTGCAAGCGGATGAAGTGTGGGAACAAGCAGCGGCGACGGGAGTGCGAAGCGAAACGAGCGATGACAGACAAGCGGCGATTGAACAAACAAGAGGGAAAGAAGCACCGCCCACAGCCCAAAGAAGGACCGCGACAGACCGAAGCACCACACCAAACACACATTCTACAGAACTGCTGCGGCCCCCGCTTGTTTCGCGTCCGCGATCGCGGAGCCCACCACAGAGCGGCGGCAAGAAACTCTCGGTCGTGACGCGGGCGAAGTAGGGAGCCGCGCGCTCGTGAGGAACAAGGTCCAGCTGAGGTGTGGGTTCGCTCGGGAGGTGGGGCTTGCGAAGCTGGCGGCCTGTGGGCAAGCTGTTCTGCCGTGTGCGTGTGCAAAGGTGGAGGCACAGAAACGCGTCAAAGTAGCGCATGTGGACCTCGGTGATCTGCGCGGGAGGGCAGGCGCGTCAAGCTTTGCAAGCGAACGACGCGCTCCTCCTTGAAGACGCGTCGAGGACGACAATGCGGCAGCGCGACAGCATACTCGTCACGCGTGACTCGCGCGAATAGGAACCCGTACAGTCGCAGTCATACACAGCGCGACACTCGCCGCTGCCGGTCACGTCTTCACCTGCAGCGAGCGCGCGTTCCATCCGAGTCGTCGCGTCCACCGCGTGAAGGGTGTTGCACCATCTCCAGCAGCAGCCGGCCGTGTCGAAGAGATGGACAGCTGTATAGGCGCTTGCGTCTACAGCTGTACCTAGCGCGGGCGCGCAAAAGGGGCGGCAGGTCGGGGGCAGAGGGATGAACAGAGGAAAGCCTGAGGGACGATGTCGCGGGCAATGCCTGCGGAGCGCGCTCTAGGGCGCCAGTGGCACGCATTTGCAGGCATAGGGACGAGGTTGCGCTAGCTCTTACGGCTCGCAAGCCCCTCGTTGGCGCTGAAGGGACAGCGAACTGATGAAGATGTCGGGGAGGTTGTGGCGAAAGCGGGGAGTACGCGCGCTCGAAGGACGGCGCAAAAGTGCTCAAGTGAAGCTTGGGCAAGCAATACATGCCACGGGCGAGCTCGATCGGCGAAAGCCAGTACAGCAGGAGCCGACCCTCATCCCTCCCTCTCGAGGTAGAGACCCTCCTTCCTTCCGCTCACACTGCGCACCCTCGCACAACCTCCTCACGACACGCTCTTGCAGCGCTGACCGCGCCAGGTGAAAGAAAGGCAACAAGAGCACGTCTAGGATTCCAGCCTGCCGCCGCCCTTTTCCCTTTTCTCGCGCAACATCGGCGGCAGGGTGCGCTCTATTGCGCAGCCCGCAGGGTGGAGGGAAGGAACGACAAAAGAGGCGAGAGAGGGTGGGGCGGACGCCGCCGCCGTTTTTGCGATGCGAGCGAGGTGGGCGGAATTGGGGAGAAGGGAAGGAACGGGGAGGGGGGCGGGTGGTTCGAGCGAGCGGCTTACGCCGAGTGGAAGTAGTCGACCGGGCGGAAGAAGCCCTTCGGGCCGAACCAGGTGCCGTTGAGGAACGACGAGAAGTAGACGCGCGGGAAGATGTCCTTCTTGAGGTGGAAGTAGAGGCGGTTCGGCTTGTCCTGCGAGCCAAGGATAGGCGCGAACGTCTGTACGGAGGAGAGTGTCAGGGAACGGGGAGAGGGAAAGAGGACAGCATCAGACGCGCCTCTTTCGGCACACCTCCGTAGCGGAACTCCGCAAGCCTGAAACCGATAGATAGCGTCAGCCACGTATTCGTCGCAACGCAGAACGTTCCGGCGCGGTACCGGCCCCGAACGAAAGAGAAATACGCACATGAGCTCGTTGTGGCCCGTCAACAGCGGGCAACTCGCATACCCGTCGTACTTGGCCGGCAGCTCTGCGCCGTCGTACGCCGCGCGGAGGTTGTCGACCAGGACGGGCGCCTGCGACGAGACGGCCGCCGCGGTCTTCGAGTTGGGCATCGACGACGCGTCGCCGAGGGAGAAGATGTTGGCGAACTTGGTCGACTGCGTCGTTGCCGGGTCAACGGCGACCCAGCCGGCGGCGTCGGCTGCGGGCACGAGCGAGCACCTCCATCAGCACGCTACACAAGACACCCATCGCAACATGCTCAAGAAGGCGGAGAGGACGCACCCAAAGGCGAAGCCTTGACGAAATCGGGCGCGACCTGCGGCGGCACGACGTGGAGGAAGTCGAACTCGCGCTCGGCGGTCTTGCCCTCGCCGGTCGCAAACGTCGCAACGCGGCGAGCGTTGTCAATCGAGACGAGGTTGTGGTTGAAGAGGCCTTCAACGTTGCGCTCCTGACGGATCTTCTCGAGCGCGGCCGAGTACTTCGGGACGCCGAACATCGCTGCGAGTGGGCGTGGTCAGCGAATCGTCCCATGAGAGGGTCCAGAAGGCAGATAGAGTAACAAAAGGAGAGGGCGACCTACTGGGGGTGCCCGTCGCAAAGACCGGGTTAACCTGGTCACGGACGCCGTCCTTGCGCCACTGCGACTCGGCCTGTAGGCAAAAATAACGTGAATACGTCGTGCAGGGCAAAGAGGGAAGCACGAGCAAGCCGCACCATCCAGAGAACCTGCAGAGGTCAAGCAGGGAAGCGTCAGTTCCGCGAGCCGATTGCGCTGGAGACGGCGCTGAATAAGTGAGAGCATGTTAACACACCTTCTGCGGCGCGCCAGCGCACTTGATAATGCCCGCCGGCTGGGTGAAGATCTGCTCGCACACATGGGCATGGGGTCAGTATCTGCGTCCGGTGCACTGCCCCCGCCCGAGCATACGCACCGCCGTGCCCTTCTTGAAAGCCTCAATGTTGCGCCAAGTCTTCTCGACGGTGTCGAGCGAGTAGATGCTCGAGACGGCCGACTTGGGGTCGGCGAGGCCCTCTTTGAGGCCTTTGACTGCGTCGAAGTTGATCTTGAGGCCGGGTGCGACGATGAGGAAGTCGTACCTGGGTAGGTGTGCGTGATCAGCATGAAAGAATCCAAAGAAGGGACGAAGAGGACGCACTTGATCTGCGAGTTGTCTGCGGTAGTGACGGTGTTCTTCTCGGGCTGGAAGGTCTCGACAGCAGTCTCGTAGCGCTTGACGCCGTGGGGGATGACCTGGTCCATGGGCTTGTTCATCTGGTCGAGCGAGGCGAGGCCGGTGCCGCTGCGCGAATGTCAATCCGGGAGAGGCCAGGGAGCAGGGGCTTCAAGGTCAGCCCTCACAGCTCGGCGGAACAGACGAGGGCAGGGCAGAACGCACACAAGGGTCCATCCCGGCTGGTCTGCGTTGCGTACAATGCGGCGGTCAGCATGGATCTCTCGAGGAGTAACGCGATCACGCCACCCTGGAGGGAGGAGAGCGACGACGGACAGTGGTGGGTCTGGGCAGGCTCGATGATGGCGATGTCGCCCTCACTGAGCGGGCGCTTCTCTGCGGCGAACGCGCGCTGTAGCTGGGCGGCGACGGTCACGCCTGCGGTCCCTCCGCCGACCACGACGAACTTGTGGGACGAGGTCGACGCGAGGCGGGCGAACGCGCGCGAGGGCACGAAGGCACGCGGAGCACGGGCAGCAGCAGCGAGCATCTCGTCCTCAAGGAAAGAGTGGCGAGGGCGACGGAGCAGAGCGAACCGGAGCCGAGGAGGAGCGCGGCTCAAGGTTGGCGCCTCTGCTCAGCTCGGCTCGGCTGGAGAGGAGTGGACTCGCGCTGGACTGCAAGATAGCTACAGCTCAACTGTGCTCCAGCTACTCTCGCGCGCTCTTCCGACGCAAGGCAGTCGAGGTGCACCGCCCTGTCCCCGCTCATCGCGAAGGACGCGGCAATAGACGCGGAGCCGGCCTCGCGCGCGACGAGGCTCGGCTCGTTGCACTCCTGCACACCACTCGACCGAGTTGCTCACACGCACAAAGGCACCCCTCGCCGAAAAGAGACGCCGCCATGCTCCCCCTCACCACGCGCATCTCGCCCCGCCTCATCTCCCGCGCGAGCACCGCCCTCCCGATCACTCGCACGCGCATCGTCTCCTCCGCACACTTGCGCCAATCGCGCAGTACCCCGCACTCGTACTCCTTCGCGACCACCTCGACCCCTCCTCCTCCGCCTCCCGCTCCTCCAGCCAAGGCACCCATCCCCCTCACCCCCTTCCGCACCCACACCCCCGCCCCGAGCGCCTCGTCTTCGACACCGCTTGTGCACACCTTCTACCACAGACCGACCAGCACCTGGACGTATCTCGTTGTCGACCCCGCGTCGAACCATTGCGCAGTCATCGACTCGGTCCTCGACTACGACCCCGTGGCGCACGTCGTCTCGACCGAGACCGCCGACAGTCTCCTCGCCTTCATTGCAGAGCGGGGCTACACGGTCGACCGTATCCTCGAGACCCATGCGCACGCCGACCACCTCACCGCCGCGCAGTACCTCCAGCTCGCTCTCTCCCCAAGGGACGAGGGCGCGCATCCCGTCCCCGTCGGCATCCACGCGGGCATCCGCTCGACCCAGGCGCATTTCGCCGCGTTGTACGACGTCCCGCCCGCAGAGCTCGAGCACGCGTTTGACGAGCTGTACGAGGAAGGCGACATCCTCCGCGTCGGTCAGCTGGGGGGCACAGTGTGGCATCTGCCGGGCCATACCCAGTGCAGCGCTGGCTTTGTATTTGGCGACAGCGTCTTTACGGGCGACTCCGTCCTGCTTGTACGCCCTCTCTTCCTGGTGTCTCGTCTCAAGTCCGCTCCGCTCACTCGGGCACGCGCGGTCTAAGCCGCCTACCGGCACCGCCCGCGCTGATTTCCCGCTCGGCTCCGCCTCCGCGCTCTTCGCCAGCACGCAGCGCCTCCTCGCCCTCCCGCCGCACGTCCGCCTCTTCAGCGGGCACTCGTACCCGCTCGAGGGCGCGAGCAACCTCTGCAGCGCCACGGTCGAGGAGCAGCGTAGGCTGAACCCGCATGTGCATGAGGGAGTCGCGGAGGAGGCGTTTGTGAGGATGAGGAGGGCGAGGGATGAGGGGCTCAAGGAGCCGAGGCTCCTCCACCAGTCGTTGCAGGTGCGCCCCCGCCCCCCCCCCGCTCTTCTACCTACGGCACGCGCGCGGTATGTCCCAAAGAACTTGCTGAATTCGGGCTCTCCTCGCCCGCAGGTCAACATTCGCGCCGGCCGCCTCCCGCGCGGTGCACACGGCCAGCCGTACTTCCGCATGCCAATCCACGCGCCGGCGGTCCTGTAGATTACGCGCTCTCGTTCTCTCTCGCTTGTTGTAAGTTGTCTGCCCTGCGGTGGGCCGCTTGTTACTGCTGGGTGGAGTGTAGCTGCCATTGTAGTTGACCTTCCCAAGGCGAGGGTGCAATCGCTCTGCCTTCCCCTCGCTTCCCTCGTCTGAACGAGCACAGTCCTGTACGCGTGCGCAGATGGGCAGTCCGCCTGACCCGAGCGGGGTGCATGCCGCCTCTTGTTCCCGTTGCTCCGCCTCGAGGGAGGAGGCACCGCACCGGTCTGAACCGTACGCGTGCTCCTTTCTCCCTCATGCTCCGCTCCCTCTTTCTAGCTTGACTTCGCCCAATGGGCTGTGGGCTACACACGCCCCGCCGCACCTGCTGCGAAACTCGCTGCATGCAAGGTCCTCGCTTCCTCCACAAGTGAAGGACTCCTCCGCCCCCGGGCTTTTCCACGTCGCGTCCATCGCTTGCACGCAACGCCACGCCAGTTCACCCTCACAGTTGACGAGCGCCATCAACTCGCCAGCTGGCGGCGGGTCAGCGCCTTTTCGGTGCCTCGCAACAGCCGCACAACTCGGACTAGCCACGCCCTGCTCTGCCCGAATCCTCCACCCCCTCGTTCGCTATTTCTCCCGTGCTTCCACCTTGGCGACGCCCTGCTAGCTATCCTCTCTTCCGCAAAGGAATTTGAAGATATCTTACCGAGTTCTGCGATCGCCGATTCGGCCTCGCCTCCACGGACCTCCACTCCGAGCTCCACTTCGCGCGCATTGTCACCGGCGCCGCCCCTCCCTCCTTCTTCCTCACCACACGCACACAGCACTCAGACGTGAGTGTGCATTTCCAGCCTACTCGACACGCCTCGTCGCCACGCCCTGTTCCCGCTGACCTCGCCTCCCGCGTCGCGGCCAAGCAGCTCTCCACCATGTCCACCGACTACAAGTTCCAGGGCTGGCAGGCGCTCGGGACGGATTCGATCGAGGGCAAGTTCGAGTGGCGCGAGTACGAGCCTAAGGCGTTTGCCGAGGACGACGTCGACATCAGTTGCGCCCCCTCTCACATCGAACCTTGCCGTTCTTGCTGACGTCCGCAAACTCGCAGAGATCCTTTGCTGCGGCGTCTGTGAGTCGCTTGGTCCATACAAGAGCGCCGCAGGCTTACGGTGCCGGTCTATCTACTGACGAACCTCGCCTGCGCCTGCTCGCTGCCTGCTTCTCCTTTCCGCTTCCTTCGCCCTCCCACCCCAGGCGCTAGCGATCTGCACACCTGCAGCGGCGGCTGGGGCGCTGTCGACTACCCGCAGGTAGTCGGACACGAGATCCTCGGCGAGGCGGTCCGCGTCGGCAGCAAGGTCTCGCACGTCAAGGTTGGCGACATCGTTGGCGTCGGGTGCGTTGCGACCCCTCCTCCCTTCTACCGCATTGCGGGAGAGTGCTGACGAGAGGACGAGCAGCGCGCAGAACGATTCGTGCCTCGAGTGCGGTCAGTGCAAGGCCAACCGCGAGCCCTAGTGCGCCCGCCTCTCTCCCGCTTCCATCCTCAGATCCAAGCTGATGCGGCATACGCAGCTGCGACAAGGGTCAGGTCGGAACCTACGCCGGCGTCTACTACCGCGAGGGTCCGGGCAAGGGCGCCAAGTCCTACGGTGGCTATGCGGACTACCACCGCGCGCCGGGCCACTTTGTTGTCAAGATCCCCGACGGCCTCGACCATGCGATCGCGGCGCCGATGCTCTGCGGCGGTGTGACCGTGTACAGTGCGTGCGCGCCCTCGCTCTTTCTGCGGGTGACGAGGAGCGCGATTTGACACCCGCCTTCTTGGGCGTACGCAGGCCCGCTCAAGCAGTACGGCGCGGGCACGACCGCCAAGGACGTCGGCATTGTGGGCATCGGCGGTCTCGGCCACTTCGGTCTTCGTGCGTCGCTGCGCCTCTTTCGCTTGATCCCGAGGCGAACAGGCTGACCCCCGTTCGCGCGCAGTCTTCGCCAAGGCCCTCGGCGCGAACGTCACGGCCATCTCGCACAGTGAGAGCAAGAAGGCCGACGCGGAGAAGGTGCGCTGCGCCGATGTCTCCCTTCCAAGCATTGCTGACGAGACTCTTTCGAGCGCACAGATGGGCGCCACGCGCTTCATCGCCACGCACAGCGGCAAGGACGACGACTTTGCGCCGTACAAGCGTTCGCTCGACCTCATCGTCTGCACGACCAACGACACCAACATGCCCATCCTTGGGTACCTCTCGCTCCTCCGCCCGGGCGGCAACCTCATCCTCGTTGGCGCGCCGGAGAAGCCCCTCCCCGAGCTGCCGGCCTTCCCGTTCATCATGGGCAACGTCCACATCGGCGTTCGTCCCGTTTCTTTTCGGCGCAGCGAGTGCCCGAGAACTGACCACTCAATTCCGACTCGCACAACCGCAGGGCTCCGCTATCGGCTCGCCGTTGATGATTAAGGAGATGCTCGAGCTCGCCGCCAAGCAGAACATCAAGTCATGGATTGAGAAGCGCGACATGAAGTGCGTCCTTCTTCCCCACTTGCCCACCTTCGTGCCTCCTCCTTGCAACGGGTCGCTGACGCGCTCTCGCCTGCACAGGGACGCCAACCAGACCGTTGTGGACATGCACAACTCGAAGGCGCGCTACCGCTACGTCCTCATCAACACCAAGAACGGCGGCAAGCTCTGAGCGCCCCTGCGGCTCGTATATAGCTTCGCTTGAGGAGGAGGAACAGGAGCAGAAAACCTTGTGCAAAGGAATACGAAGTCGTGATGCGTGGCTGGAATGCGCGTTGTGAGCTGTTGAGCCGCGCCGCAATGTTCGCAGCCAGGAGGGTCGTAAGAGCATCGTACAGCGGCAGCTTTCAATCTCGCTACTGCTCCGTTCCTCATTCCTACGGACTTGCCTTTGGCTTGCATGAGCTTACAGGGAGAAGCCGTCGTCTACGCCAAATGACAGCACAGCCTGGTGGCGAGGGATGAGCGGGGAGACGCCCTGAATCCATTTCGCCGCCCTCCGTCCAACCTTTCAGAGTATGATCGCCCAAAGGGCGCCCTGCCCCGTGAACGTTGCGCACGGGCTGGAAGCCGCGCGAGGATCAGCGATGCGCTGCACCGCGGCTTTGACGCAGCTGGCCCGGTAGTCCAGCACGCAATGTGGGGTGGACTCCTCCTCCTCGCCCGTTTCCGCTTCTTCCGCTTTAACCTGCCCGAGCTTGACGCACGCTGAAGTCTCGAGGATCGCCCCTTTCTCGCTTATTCGCCAAGGGTGGACGCGGGAGCAAGCTCAGGCTCACAGCGACGTCGCGAAGACCTTGCCCCTTCGAGCGATGTCCTGGGGAAGGGCTCTGCGATGCGTCTTCTGGGGATCGTGACCTCGCGCAGGTTCGGGTCATTTACGCTCCCCACTGCGCGCCTTTGCCCGGACATCGTTTCGTACGCATCGCCTGCAGGGAAGGATGCGCGTGGCGAGGACAGAATCCTGTTGGCGGCCTGCATCGGGTGTCTGCGACCGCATCGCTTTGCGGAGTGCTGGCCGTTCCTCCGCGCTGGACGGCTGAACCGACGGAAAGCCCCTTGCTCATCGCGATCGAGCGTGCAAAGCTCCGCCGCCCAACTTCTCACGGCCGCCGCTCACGCTGCTCTTCCTTTCGCTCCTCTCCTCTCCTCCCTTCCGCTCTTGCTCGGCCCTACTCGTGCTTGAGCTCGCAAGGATGGTCCAGCCTACGCTCACAAAGGAGCAGCGCGACACCGCGACAAACCCCTCCCCCACCATCGCGCCGCCCATGGACGCAGACCTCAAGCGCGAGTCGTCCAACCGGCTCGAGAGTCTCCGCATCAGCGACGACGAGCTTGTCGGCAGCCTCACGTACAACCAGCTCTCGCTTTACGAGAAGAAGTCGTGCGTTTTTCCTCTCCCCTCCCGGCCGGGTGACCTCGCTCATCTCGCTTGTGCGCTCTCCGCAGGGTTCTGGTGCGCTACGCTTCTCGGTAACTTTTATGTCAACTGCAGCTGACCTGGACGTGCCTGTGCAGATCAACCGCGAGCTGGACATCATGGTGAGCTCCCCTCGGGGGCGGTGAGTGCATGTGGGGGAGGACGGAGTTGACAATCGAATCCACTCTCGCAGAACAAAGCATCTTTCTGGGGCCTCGGGCGCTACCAGGTGCGCTCACGCTTCGTCGTTCGCAGGCGGCTGAGGCGCGCCAGGCTGACCCGCGCTTGTCCTCCCGCAGTGGTGCATCTTCTTCGTTCGTCGCTTTTCATCATTCGGCCCTTGCTGTCTCGCCCTGTCTCAGTTCATCATGTTCACAAAGTCCTCTCACCTCCCACCCCGCTGTCCTGCCACTCCGCCTTGCAATCCCGCTCTTCGCGACGTTGCCGCCGTTCCTCCCCACCAAACCCGCATGTCCCCTCGCAGCTGTGTGGCTTCGGCTACTTCCTCGACCTCGTATGGGCGCAAGTCACGGGTCTCGTGTCCGGCCAGATCCAGCAGGAGCTCGACGTCCCCGACGACCGCATTGGCGACCTGTCGACCTGCTTCTCGGCAGGCATGACGGTCGGCGCCCTCTTCTGGGGTTTGGCTGTTGACATTATCGGGCGTCGCTGGGCGTTCAACATCACGGTGCGTCGTCTCACTTCTGTTCCCTTGCGGAGGTCTTTCCGGGTCTCCAGCCCTTCCCCACCCTCAGCTTGCTGACACTCCCTCCTGCTGCAGTGCCTCATCTCGTCCGTCTTTGGCCTCATCCTCGCCGCGCCGAGCAACTACGCCGCACTTTGCTTCCTCGAGTTCATGATTGGCCTCGGAGTCGGCGGCAACATCGTGCGTCTCCCTTCTTCTTGCTCCTTTCTTCCGTAAAGCACACGCAGCTCACTTCTACCCTTCGCTGCGTCGTACAGCCCATCGACGCGACGATCACGCTCGAGTTCCTCCCGACCGTGCGTTCTTGCCGGATCGTTATGCCACCGTCACCTGACCTCCCCCTTCTCGCAGAACCGCCGCTTCCTCCTCTGCGCTCTCTCGACCTTCCAGCCGCTCGGCGTCACCATCACATCGCTCATTTCGTGGGGTCTTGTGCCTCGGTACGCCTGTGACACCGACCTTCCCGCCTGTGGCAACGGCGTCGAGCCGTGCTGCACTCGCTCCTCCAACATGGGTTGGCGCTACGCCCTCCTCGTCTGCGGCTTCATGACCCTTGCCATCTTTGTCCTTCGCTTCGTTGTGTTCACTTTCCACGAGTCGTGCGTTTCCCTCTTGAGCACTTCACCGCGTTTCGCGCTCACGACCTGTCTCTCAGGCCCAAGTTCCTCCTTTCGAAGGGCCGCGACGAGGAGGCGATTGATGTCCTTTACAAGATTGCCAAGTTCAACAAGGCGCCGATGCCGACGCTCACGATTGACGACTTCCGCCTCCTCGACAAGGAGTTCTCCGAGCGCGACTCGGTCCACTCGGACGAGCCGCTCGTTGACGCTGCGCCGCGCCACCTTTCGACCAAGGAGCTCACGAAGAAGCGCCTCGTCCAGCTCGCTGGCCAGTTCAAGCACCTCAAGGGCTTCTTCTCGACGAAGCGCATGATCTGGCTCTCCATCACGCTGTGGATCGCCTACGTGCGTCCTATCTGCCATGTCTTACTACACAGCAGCTTGATTGACAAATGTGTGACACGCAGATGTCGCTCTTCTTCTCATTCTCCATCGCCGGCGGCTACCTTCCCCTCATCCTCCGCCAGAAGGGCATCGACACGAGCGTCTCGCTCAACGAGACGTACCGCAAGTGCGTGGGCTTTCTTGTTCACTTCTCGTGGGGGTACTGACGGCTGGTCGCGCCACAGCTACGTTATTGTGTACCTCCCGGGTGTTCGTCCTCGTTTCTCAACCTTTCGACGCTCTACGGGTCTGCTCACGCCATCTTCCCTGCAGGTCACGGCCACGATCTTCGGCTCCTTCCTCATGGAGATCCCCAGGCTCGGCCGCAAGTGGGCGATGGCTGCCGCGGCTGGCCTGATGGGCGCTTCCCTCTTCCTCTTCGCCACAATCTCCTCCATGGCGGCCTTTACGGGGATGAACCTCCTCGAGTACTGGGCACAGAGTCGTAAGC
This sequence comes from Rhodotorula sp. PL61-2, assembly GCA_028828645.1. NCBI lineage: Eukaryota > Fungi > Basidiomycota > Microbotryomycetes > Sporidiobolales > Sporidiobolaceae > Rhodotorula > Rhodotorula sp. PL61-2. Next base: position 74,177 of record JAPZQE010000023.1, read on the forward strand.
ACGCCTTTCCTATGCGTGTACACCGCTGGCGTAGGAGGAGAACTGACTGTTCTCCCCTTCGACTGCGCAGTCTACGCCGCCCTTCTGTACGCCTTCACCCCGGAGGCGTTCCCTGCGTGCGTCTCCGCTCTTTCTCCGTCATTGACCCATGGCTGACGATCCTGCGCGCACAGCCCGTACCGCGGTTCTGGCTCCGGCATTGCCTCGACCCTTGGGCGTCTTGCCTCGACCGTCGCGCCCGTTGCGGCGGGCACAATCTTCAACCCCCGTAGCAACGGCGTGCTGTACATGGCCGGAGGCGCTGCTCTCGGTGCGTTGATCACCTCGCCGTCCCTCTCGCTTTCACCCCACCCCACCCTCGCCTCTTCCGCTCCGCCACGCACTACTTCCGCCGCTCCACATGAACCCCCTACTGACGTTGCCATCACCGCGCCGCACAGTCTCTATGCTCGCGGTGTCCTGCCTTCCCTTCGACACCAAGGGCCGCCACACCTTCTAGGCGCTTTCGTCCGTCTCCGTCGGCTCCTCCCCTCCCCCTTTCTAATTATGCATAAAACGGTCTCTCGATCCTTAACCTCTCCCTCATCTTTCGCGCTGTACATGAGTGTGTATCGGGCGGGTGGGAGTGGTGGGCGGAATGCAGGCGTGCGCTCTGGATCCTTGTCGTCGTGGGCTTCGTGGTGGGAGAGTGCGTGCGTGCATGTCTCCGGTCAGCATGAGCGGACAGCGTGTACCTTGTTCGACACCCTCCCCGGGCTGGCAGACCCTTCCGAGCGAGTTGGCGAGGGCAAGACGGGGGACAAGCTGCTCGAAGTGATGAGGAGGGTTCGCTCTTCTGCCAACGCTCTTCCCGCTCAAGCGCTAAGTAGATCAGCTTAGCCAAACTAAAACGTACCCAGCTACCAGCTGGCACCGCCGCTGCCCGTTGCACGGGCGTGCGAGGCCTGTCCGCACCTTCTCCCCACCTCGACTTCGCCGTCACTCAACTCGCGACATACGCGTCGGACGGGCGAACGATTTAGTGTGGACGCCGAAAAGGGGCTTGGGAGTGCTGCGGAGCCGGGAGCAGGCAGCAGGAGTAGCTGGAACAGTGCGCTCCTCCCGTTCCTCGCTCCAGTGTGCGGACGGCATTGCGAGCTGCCGCCAATACGGCAGCTTCTCCCACATCGTTGAATCTGACATTGTTGGTCCCGCATGCAGTCATGGCTACGCCCGTCGCTTCGACTTCAAAGGCGCACCCTCCCACCTCCTCGACCTCTTCCGCTCGTCGCCGTTTCCCCGTCGGGTGGGACATACCCTCTTCCTCCCGGCCGCCGCTGCGCCGGCATGCTGAGAAGAGCTCGTTGAGGGATGTCAGCTTTGATGACGATGTATACGAGGGCTGGGACGTGCCAATGAGCGAGCACGACGGGCAGGCGCGGGAGCGCAAGAGGCGCAAGGCGGACGAGCGGGGCAAGTCAGGCGTGGAAGAGGCGCACGACGGAACGATGAATGGGCCGGCGCACACGGGACTGCCGACCGAGCCGACGCAGCCGACCCCGCCGAGGCAGGCTGCCCCCGTAGCGCCGCCCGTACTGCGTTCCGCCTACTCGCGTGCTGCCGTCTCACAGCTAGTGCGAGCGGTAGTTATCAACGATCCAGTCGCTTTTCCCGCTCAGCCTTCCGCATCACATCTAGCACCGTCGCGTTCAAACCGTTCCCACTCGCACGTCCCGACTCTTGCAGCATCTCCCCCTTCGCACGCCGCATTCGGCCTCCCTACTTCCACCACGTCGCAGGCGCACTCGTCTGCCTCGCGAGCTAGTGTGACACTGAACCACCTGCCCCGCTCGCCGGGGTACGGCTCTGCCATCAGCGACACCGCCACTGCCACCGCTCGCGCGTCTCCATCCGTCCCGCGTGCTCGACTGTCGACGCAATCGAGTCACGGTGCCTCAGGTGTCTCGGACTCGCTCGCCCCCTCGCCCGCCCCCTTCCCCCAGGCGTCTATCGGCTCGACCGCCTCCTTCGCCGGCCCGCACCCACCGCCCTCCGCCTCTCCCTCCTCCGCCGCGCAGCTTTCTACTCTTAACTCAAACGACCTGTCCCCTGCGCCCGTCGCGTTCGGCTACTCTCCCACCGCCGTCAGCTCACGCTACGCCGAGTCGCGCCCCTCCACCGCAACGATACCCGCGATCCTTCCGCCCGCAGCATCGTGTCCGCAGCGCGCTTCCCCTACGCAAGCAGCAGCGCACCCGCAGCCCACGCGCAAGTCCGCGCCGCCGATCAAGCGCTTCAAGCAGACGCGTGGGCCTGCACCCGACGAGGTGCTCTTCGGCGGGGCGGACGAGGTCCCGCGCCCGCTGCCTGTGCCTGACGTGCGCACTCAGCTGCCGTCGTCCATTGCGCCGAAACGGGAGGCGCGCTCGCCGCTGATCAAGCGCGAGCCGCCCCCGCCGCAAATCAAGCCCGAATCGCCCGAGGCTGCGCAGGAGCGGCGCGCGCGGCTCGAGGCGGAGGACCTGCGGCGGCGTGCGGTCTGGGCAAAGCCCGTTCCGGTGTACGCCCCGCCGCTGACGGATCTGCCGCCTCCGCCGTCGACAAAGGAAAAGGTCGCGCGTGCAGCGCTCGACAAGGCGCTCTTCCCCCCACCGGAGTCCCCCGCTGCGTCTGCGTCGGGTTCGCCACGCGAGCCCTCCCCGGAGCTCTTCGCCGGCGAGACGTGCACGCCCGTGAAGAAGAAGGCGCGTGCTCCTCCCCCACCGCCGCCGCTGCCGCGGGACGAGCGTGTCTCCCGCGTGCGTAGCAGGGAGGTGCGATATGAGGGCGAGCCGAACATTCACACCTCCGACGGGAAGGCGGGCGAAATCCGCTCGTCGGCGTCGATGGAGCCGGTGCGCCCGCACAAGACTGGGAAGGAGAAGGAGCCGACGGGGTCGCCGGAGCTGATGATGGGTGTGAGTGTGCGGAAGGAGGACCACCGGGTCAAGATGAAGGGAAAGAGGGGAGAGAAGGTGCGGAGGGCGGAGAAGAACGGCAGGCATCAGGAGGTCGAGCCGGCTCCGACAGTCTCGAAGAAGAAGAGTAAGTCGTCGGTCCCAAAGAGGTGGGTGTTGGAGGACTCGTGGTGGACGAGAAGCCTAGACGCCGAGCGAGACGGAACGCAGCCCTCTCAAGACTGGGAGGTGCCGGTGCAGGCGGGACTAAGGGCGGTCGCGGGCGGCGAGGGGTGCGTTCCCTCCTTCCTGCCACCGTTGCCTTCCCCTGACGCGCGACCCTTAGGCTCGGCAAGCAGGCGCTCGAAGTCAGCATCCGCGAGGTTGTCCTCTCTTCGGTCGACGTTAGCCAGTCGACACACGACTCGGGCGAGTTGTGGGTCGACCTGAGCATCGCGCTTGTCGCCACTAACGCTACTACGTCGGGTCACCTGTGCGAGCTCCGCGTCCGCGTCCGCCTCCAGCTCGAGCCGCCGCGAGCGCGCAATTCCGCTTACCGAGTCTTCCAGCTCGACTACCCGCGACCATTCGTGCTCGATGTGGACCCGGCGACGCTCGTCGGCGAGGTGGGCGCACACCACCTCCAGGTCGCTCTCACGGAGGGAAGCGTCTCCCTCGTCGCGCAGCATGACCTCCCTGCAACCAACTCCTTCTCGCCGTTCGCCGGTCATCTCCCCTTCCGCCCCTCCTTTTCTGCGGCGACGCGCACTCCGGCAGTCACTCCAGCCTCACACCGCGAGCCAGGCGTCTCCGTACTCTACACCGCCACTTCCGTCCCCTGTGCCGCCCCGCCCTCGCCGCCTAGTATTATCGCCCACCTCGCCGCGCGCCTCGAGCGAATCGCAATCGACTGCGAGACGCCAAGCGGGGTGTGGATACCGGACGCGGTCGCTGTACGCGGTGAGGAGGTCAAGCGGGAGATGGCGATACCGGAGCTGGACATGGGTGGCGAGCGGAGCGGGTTCGACTTGATGGTGCGTTCTCTCGCCCCTTCATCACATCAAACACGCGGGAGCGAAGCTGACGTAGGTGGACGACCGCTTGCGCAGACCAAGGTCCCCCTCGCGCCGGGCGAGCTCGTCCGCCTCTTCATCGAGGACACGGTCGAAACGACGCGCGCTGCCGTGCGAGGCAAAGACGAGGTGTGTCGCGTTTCGTGGTTGCGCTACTGTGCATGGGCTTAACCGCCTTGTACGCTTGCAGGAGATCTCGCGCTCGTCGATGTCGCCGCAGGAGAAGCTGCTCGCGCGCATGCAGGTACGGTGGTGCTTGCTCAACCCGTGCGTGCTCCTCCTTGCTCGCACTGGGCGAAGCTGACGCTGTCTACCTGTGCAGCTACCCGCCGACGGTGTACCACCGCGAGCGCGCCTGCTGGGCGCACTACGCCCCGCTCCTCGCGCACTTCCGCCTTCGCGACACGCTCGTCCGCCACCTCGTCGGGAACCTCCTCGCGCACCGGCTAGTGACGCAGCCGCAACTGCGCGAGATCGTGCGCGCGTTCGACGCCGAGGTCGAGCGGGTGCAGCGCGGGAAGAGGGAGGGGTACGAGGAGTGGCGCAGGAGGGTGGCTTGGGAGGAAATGGGGCGCGCGTAGCTTTAGTACACTTGTCCACGATCCGCTTGTTGTTGACGCTACATCACGCACGTATTGCACTGCATCTCGCTTTTTTCCGGACTGCCTCCCTCGAGACGAAGAGCATGCCCGCATCGACTCGCCCCTGCCCGTGGGCCTGCACAGTCTCTAACCCCGCCTAGCGCGCGCCTTGCGCTGATTCCTCCTTGCCTCCCACTCGCGCTCCTCCTCCCCGCTGCTCAGCCCGCTCGCGCTCTCCCACGCGCTCCCCTCCCCCTCGGCCCCAGCCCCAACGCGCGCGTACCGCCCCTTCTCGCGCCCCGAGGCGAGCGACCCGCGCCGTGTCCGTGTGCGCCGCCCGTGCGGCAGCGACATCTCGATGTCCTGCGGGCCGTGCGGACAGAGCTTGCCGTCTTTGGCTGCGGGGGGCCGCGCCTGCGCCTGCGCGGGGGTCTGACGCTGCAGCGTGCGGAGGAGCGCAAAGTATGCGTAGGAGCTCCAGAGGAGCGGCGCGAGGAGGAGGAACAGCGCGAGGAGGATAAACTGCCCGGCGATGAGGGACGGTCAGCGAGGTGTGGGAGGGAGGGAGGGGGGAGGGACGCACGGTGCCAAGCGCGATGGCGCGCGACTCGGCGACGGAGAAGGAGGAGGAGAGGACGATCGGCGCCCAGACGGTGTACACCAGCGCGAGGACAGTTGCGAGCTGCGCGTTTTGCGGGAGTCAGTCAGTCCCGGCGCTTCGAGGCATGGGCGAGGAAATGCACGGCAGACACCCCCAGCGCGGCCTTGAGCGTCCGCTCGTGGTGATCCCACTTGCTGACGAGCGTCTCGAGCACGCCGAGCACGCCCGCCGCCAAGCCTGCCGCGAACGTCGCGATCGCAAAGACCATGCACGCGGGCGAGTCGAGCGAGTCGTAGCCTGCTCATGCCCTGTAGGCGTCAGGTCTTCAGGTCGGGGACGGGCAGGGAGAAGCGCACGGTAAGAATAGAGGACGGAGGCGTAGAACAGCGCAGGGACGCAGACGAAGAGGGAGAGGAGCGCTGCACCAAAGGCGGAGCGGGACGCTGTCGAGCAGCAGCAGCCCATCGTGCGTTGTGGCAAATGGTTGGTGCACGCAGAGAAGCCAGAGAAGCCGGAAGAGCGGGAGAGGGCAGCAGGAGAGGGATCCGCGGACTGTCCGAGGAGGAGGCGGAGAGGAGATGGAGGCTCTGCTGGCGCGCCCGGCGCTCCTTGCGACTCTCTCAAAGCCTCTGAGCTTCTTTCAGTGAGGTTCGGGTGCATGGCTGTCGCTGGGAGACGAGGGAAGAACCATCCGCCCGCTCGACGCACTCGCCGCCGCAGTTCAGCTTCGAATCTTTTTCGCCCGCTCCTCCCGCCCCCTGCAACCGCTCCAATCGCTCCCTGAATACGCCACCCCGACCCTAACGTCAGCACCCCTGACGAACGTCGTCGCCTGCCACGCGCGAGGGGCCAGGCCGACCTTGACGATGAGGCGGAGCGCCTGACGTGAGGTACGGGCTGGGTGGGGAGGGCTGAGGCCGCGAGCGTTCTTTCTTGCTTACTCCACTGCTCTAGCAGCATACAGGGTGCGCATCGACTCGTCTACGTAGCGAAGAAACGGCGTGCTGACCCTCCCCCCTTGCGCAGAACCGGCCCCCACATCCGGTGCGCTCGCCTCGCACGCCCTCCTGTCCCCGTCCCTCCCGCTAACCTCTGATCAACCAAGCAGCTCCCACTTCAACACCCACACAATGTCTGGCACCGACTTTGCCGAGCAGCAGTACGCGTCCCTCTCGGCGAAGACGCGCTCCGACTTCCGCGGGCAGGGCACGACATCGCTCGACGACGAGAGCGGCGTCACCGACGGCGGGATGGGCGAGTTTGCCCCCTTCGGCGCGAGCGTCGAGAGTGGCCGGAGCGCGTACTCGGGCGGCGGGGACAACATGGTGCGTTGCGTTGTCGCTGCGCTGCGCTGCGTCGCTTCCTCTCCTCCACCGACCAGCCGCGCACCTCACCCGCGCAACATGAAGCCAAAGCTAACCCTCCTCATCGATGCGCGCGCGCAGACCATCCCGCCCGAGCACGGCGGCTCGTCGCGCACGCACGGGTCGCACGCGTCGGAGTTCGAGGACGTCCCCGCGGAGGAGGACCGCGACTCGTGGACTGCGAAGAACGCGCCGGGGCAGGGTGCGTCCCTCTCTCCCGCTCCCTCTCTTGTCTCACCGGGAGGATGAGGGGCTGATGCGCTGGGCGGTTGCGCGCAGTCAACTTGAGCGGCCAGCACGACGAGCGCGCTGCGACGGTTGATGCGCCCAAGGATGGGCAGCCGCAGCTCGATGAGCAGTGAGCGTGTCGTTCGAGGCACCAGCCAGCCAGACAAACAGTACATAGCATCCAGAATCAGCAATGAAGCAGTTTGCATCGCGCTACTCCCGCAGTAAGCGTACCGTGGAGAGAGGCCGTGGAGGTCGCACTGCTTGAGACGGCTCAAGGCCCGAGGCAGCCTAGCACGCTCGCCATGTTTGCGCGGGCAGTCGCACAGGCGGAGGAGCAGCGAGGAAGAGCGCGAGGAAGCGGGGCGGGGCAGCTCGTCAGCCGTTCGCCGCCCCCGACGCTACCCAACCGTCCTACTCCTCTTCTTCCCCTCCGAGCCTCTCCTCGGCGTCCCGCCCGCTCCCGCCCTCTTCCTCGCACTCCGCAGCGCGCCCGCGCCAGCGCCCGTGTCCGCCACCCGGCGCTGCACCTCTGCGGGGAGGGTCTGCCCGTCCTCCCACCCAAGGCCGTCCGCATCTGCGCCGTCCCCGTCCAGCGCGGACAGACCGTCGTCCCCACCCGCGAAGAGGAGGATGCGCCACACGCGCTCGGGGGTCCACGTCCCCTCTCCGCGGGCGAGCTCGTCCGCGAGCGCCGCCTCCGCTTGCGGCGTGAGCGGGGCGAGCGCGCCGGAAGCGGGATCGGGCAGGGGGAGGACGGGCCCCGATTCGGCGATGAGGCGCGTGAGGACGCCGCGGAGGATGGCGAGGCGCGCGTGCAGCGTCGGGAGCTCGTCCTGCAGCCTTGTTTGCGGTTTCGAGGCTCGTCAGCATGTCTGCACTAGGGGAGGAGGGGAGGGTGACGCACCGGGCGTAGTACTCGCGCACTGGCGCGGGGAGCGCTTGGAGCGCCTCTGCACGCGCGGCGGGCGTGGAGACCGTGGCGTGGGAACGGAGGGAGGCGACGAGGGCGGCGTTGGTGCGGTTCAGCTCTGCGAGAGCGAGTTGCGGGGTCAGTAAGAGTGGTCGGAGCAGAGGAAGGTGGCAGGGCGCACGGAGGAGCTCGCGGCGGAGGAGGGACCGCTCGGAGGCGAGGGACGCGAGGCGCGAGGTGAGGTTGAGTAGGGAGAGGGAGAGGGCATCGCGCCTTTCGAGGAGGTTGGCGAGGGCACTGTGCGGGAGGCGACACGGTCAGGAGAGCAGGAAGGGTTCAAGGTCCGGAGAGGACGCACGCCTGTGGTGGAGATGGCGCGGAAGCGGCAGGCAGGGAAGAGAGGTGCGAGGCGACGAGGTGCGAGTGGTCGAGGCTGGGTGCGGAGTGAGCGTGTGGTGAGCCAATGGAGCTTTGTCGTCGTCCAACCAAGGAGGACACGCACGCCGTGGTGACTGCTTGTGCGACTTGAGCCGTCGTCTGCTCTTGGGTGAGTTGTTGGCGAAGCGAGTGGAGGCGGTTGCGCAAGTCGCGCTCGGTGGGCTCGAGCGAATGGTGGGTGGGCTGCAGGGTGCGCTCATGGCGGAGCTGGTGCTGGCGGGTGCGCTGCTGGAGGGTGTTGCGGGCGTCGGCGAGATGGGCGGCGAGCTGCGAGTGGGTCGCGAGTGCGGCGGCGAGGGGCGACGCGGGCGGGTCCATTGCTGGGTGCGTTGCTGCAAGCGAGTACTTGGCGGTAATGAGCGGTGCTGTTTGCTCTGTAATGCACTGGCGAGTGCCGAGGGTGCGCCTCGAGCGACGACGCGCCCCTCGACGCCTTGTCCCGGCACCCTCGCATCTCGCACGCGCACGCGCACGACAGGTGAGACCACCCGCGCTCACTCTCGCACTCCCCACGCTGACCACCAGCCACCGCCCGCAACTCGTCCCGCCCGCGCGCGCCCTCTCCCCGCTCGCCAACACGCACCCTCCCCCTCTCTCTCCACAGCACAGCGAGCACCACACGCACAGCCCAGCCATGCAGTCCGAGTACGACCTCCTCTTCAAGCTCCTCCTCATCGGAGACTCGGGCGTAGGCAAGTCGTGCCTCCTCCTCCGCTTCGCAGACGACACCTACACAGAGTCGTACATCTCGACCATCGGCGTCGACTTCAAGATCCGCACCATCGAGCTCGAGGGAAAGACCGTAAAGCTCCAAATCGCACGTCCCCCTCCCTTGCCGTGACCCACCCACCTCGTCCTGACCACCCCTCGCCCCCCCCCCCCACCTCGGTCCGCGCACGCGCAGTGGGACACGGCCGGACAGGAGCGCTTCCGCACCATCACCTCCAGCTACTACCGCGGCGCACACGGCATCATCGTCGTCTACGACGTCACCGACCAGGACACGTTCGCCAACGTCAAGCAGTGGCTGCAGGAGATCGACCGCTACGCGTGCGAGGGCGTCAACAAGCTCCTCGTCGGCAACAAGTCGGACCTCGCACAGAAAAAGGTCGTCGACTACGCCGTCGCAAAGGAGTTTGCCGACCAGATCGGCGTCAGCCTCCTCGAGACCTCGGCCAAGAACGCCACCAACGTCGAGCAGGCCTTCCTCACCATGGCAAAGCAGATCAAGGACCGGTCCGCCCCGCTCTCTCTCGCTCTCTCTCCGTCTTCTCCACCTGACGCCCCCCCGCGCACGCCCCCGTCCGCAGCACCGCAGCGAGCGCCCCCGCCGCCGGCGGCCCGGGCAAGGCGCCCGTCAAGCTCTCGGGCGGCGCCGCCGTCAACCAGCAGCAGCAGGGCGGGTGCTGCTAATCTCGCTCTCGCCGCCCTCTGGCGCCTCCCTCTCGCTTCCATCCTTACCCCGGCGCGCTCGCACGCCTCACGGACTCCCTTCATACCCCACCCCCTTCTCCGCGCGCGGCGCCGCCCGTCCGTCCGTTCATCTGTACCTTCTCTTTCCCGCCGCGGTTTGGCTGTGTCCCCCTCCTCCCTTTTCCTCCGCTATGCGCGACTTGTGTGACTAGACCCCCCCTCCCTCCCTCTGTCCCCCTCGACCCGCCCGCCCGCCCCGCGCCAGAGCCGCGCCGCGCCGCAGCGTGGCGCAGCGCAAGCGACCCTGCAATGTCTCTTTTCTTCCGTCGTACAACTTTTCGCGCGCTCCGAGGCGTGCCGTGGTCATGCGAGCGAGCGGAGCGACACGAGCGAACGGGCGCGGCGTCGTGCGCTTCTCCTTCTTCTTCGACGCGCGCGCGCACGCGGGAGGGAAGGGAGGAGGGACAACCCGCCCGCTTGGAAGGCGGCAGGCGGCAGTGGCGTGCTGAAAACGAGCACGAGGGCGAGGACGGGTGGGGTGGGGTGGGCGCGGCAGTAATCGATCGAGGCTGCGGGCGCTGTGAGTGCGATTCCCCGCGGCGGCGCACGGAACCGTGCGGGCAGAAGAACAGCGAGCGGCGGCCTCGTCACGGTCGGCCTCCTCCTCCTCCTCCGCACATGGGCGCCGGTCCTCGGAGCCTGACGAGTGGAGCGCTTGCCCTTGGGAAGGTTATGTGCGCGGGCGGGAACACGGAGGAGAGCGGGATAGAGAGCAGCGTGCGCGGTCACCACGGTGCGGAGGAGAGGGCCATCGCCGAAGCTCGACTCGGAGGCGGGCCGGGCGAATCCCGTGCGCGGTGTCGGCGCCTACGATGCGGAGGGCACGGTGGCATGTAGGAGAGGCGCTGCTGCTATGCGGAGAGTGCGTCTCTGCGCCATGCAGAGGGGCCGGGTCGGGTTGGACGAGGACGACGAGCTCCCGCTCGAGCAGCTCGCCGCTCGCACCGTCTCTGGAGCGTGTGCTGCAGTCCTACGTGTGCAGACGGAGCGTCCGGGCCGAGGCGCGACGAGGCCAGCCGCGATCCGTTGTGATAAGGGAAGTGATGATCCTTGCTGGCAAGCGGGAAGCACGAGCACAGCGAGCGATGGGTATAGCGCAGCGAGTCAGGCAGCAGTCCGAGTAGCATGCTCCAGCAGATTCACAGCCACGTTAGAGCGGACTAAGTCAGTAGGTGATGTGGCGAGTCAGAGGTGCATACTGAGTAAGGTCAAGCCTAAGCGGGCGAATACACCCGCGCTCTCGCTCCTTAACCGGCACCCGCTCGACCTCTCTCCACCCGCAGCGTGAGTCCTGCGTCCAGACTACTCGCCCGCAGCCGTCCAGAGTCCAGTGTACGCACGACGAGCCCGCCTGTGCGCGTGCGCGTGGAGAGCCGAGCGCGCGGCGGCCCTCCCCCACCTCCTGACCGCGAGTCCGGCCTCGCCGCTCGCCTCGGCGCCTCGGCGAAATGTGCTACGCAGCTAGTTGCCACAGGCCACACTCGCCGGCGGGATGGACGGAGTCCGGCGGCGCAGCGCTTGCGTCGGATGAGCGAGCGAGGGGGTTGCGCGGCGGGCAAGGCGCGCGATGACAGCGACCGTGGCGGACAGGCGCTTGGATGGGCGGCGAGGGGGTGTGCTTGGCACAGATGGGCTACCGACGCGCGCTCTGCGACGCCCCGCTGACCCGCTGACACCGCGCCCGCGCGCAGCCACCGCCCCGCTTCTTCATCAGTCGACCAACAAGGGTCGGTCCAACTGCCCGCTTCGCAGGGTGGTAGCAGTCCCTGCTCTCCACGGAGAGTGTGTGATGACTCATGCGACTGACACTGCCCCGCTCCTGCAGACTCTCTACTGCCACACCTCGAACGCACCCGCCGCCATGGTCCGCTCCAAGTTCAAGGACGAGCACGTCTTCGGTACGCTCCTTTGCTGTTCTTTCACCCCTTCACGCTCACCTTGTCCTGCACTCGCACGCAGAGAAGCGCAAGGCCGAGGCCGAGCGCATCCGCAGCAAGTACCCGGACCGCATCCCCGTGCGCGCTCTCTCTCTCTTCTTTTGCTCGGAGCGGAGCTGACGAAGAGAGAGCGTGGGCAGGTCATCTGCGAGAAGGCGGACAAGACCGACATCCCCGCCATTGACAAGAAGAAGTACCTCGTCCCGGCGGACCTCACGGTCGGGCAGGTGCGTCTACTTCCCCTCGCTCGCTCCGGGGGTCCAGACAGGGGAAGCTGATGTTACCCCGCTCTCGTACGCCCAGTTCGTCTATGTCATCCGCAAGAGGATAAAGCTCGCGCCTGAGAAGGCCATCTTTATCTTTGTTGACGAGGTGCTCCCGCCGACCGCTGCGCTGATGAGCATGATCTACGACGAGCACAAGTGCGCCTGCTTGCCTTCGGCCTTGCACCGCGTGCTCCGCTGACGGGTGTGGCACCTGGGCAGGGACGAAGACGGCTTCCTCTACGTCACGTGCGTCCCCCGTCCCCTGCTTCTCCTCCCTCCCTCGCTGACCCCCCTTCCAATGCGCAGCTACTCCGGCGAGAACACCTTTGGCACCGCGCTCTGAGTCCCATTACCGTTTCGCCTTCTTTTTCGTGCTTCACTGTCGCCGCGCGTTCGCCCATGTCGGGCCGTGCCTTGCTCCTTTCCTGGCTCCCCCCTTCTTTCTCCGCGCCTCTCCCGCCGATACGTCCGCCTCCCTTGTAGTTGTACCACCCCTGAGCGCCTTGTGCAGTGCAGTGCTTACTCTTGCTGAACGCGCGCGACTCCCGCCGTATTCAGTACAGGCGGGAGCGGCAGGACAGCGCCAGGCGAAACCGCGGCGGGTCTGTCGGAGCGAGGCAGAGGGTGCAAGGCGGATGTCGGTAACTCTTGACATTTTGAGGGGATCTCCCTGCGCACAGTCGCTACCCCGCAGGCAGACTTACATGCCAGTCGGCTACAGATCCCTCCCCTTCCTCCAGGCAACGCCCGCTCGGCCCACGGCTACAGCAGCACGATCTCAGCCTCGCCGTCCGCCTCGACCGTCGTCCTGTTCCGTCCCTCCCCCGGGCCGCGCGCGCCAACGACGCCGCTGACCTCGCTGCGCCTCTGCGCGTCGTAGTGCAGCTGCACGGCCGTTGTCGGTGGTGTGCGGAGCGACGCACTGTGCGTGAGGCTCGTCGACGCCTGCGCGACACGACACGACACGCGGGTGCGGGCGGGTCAGCTGACTGCGGGGCGGGTGCGAGCAAGGAACAGCCGCGTGGCGTGGCGACCGGACGCACGGCGAAGCGCCCCTCCCACCCCGGCGCGTGCGTCACGGCTACACGGCTCCCGCCGCTGCTGCGCGCCGAGGCGTGCAGCGCGCATCCTGCGGGCACGGGAGAGCGGAAGAGGAGCTCGATGCCTGCGTCGGTGGTTTCGGCTAGGACGGGGATGGTCCCTGGGGATGCGGCGGCGGGCGCAGGGGAGGAGGAGGAGGAGTAGGTCGGGAGGTCGGTTGTCGACAAGGAGGAGACGCGGCTGACACCGGCGCTGGTGCTGGAGAAGGCAAGGGAGATGGACGAGGGAGGGAGGAGACGGATCGTCGCGTCGATCCGGAAGACGGTGGTGACAAGCTTTCCGTCCGCGTTCGCTCGTGAGTCCCCCCGTCGGAAAAGAAGCTGCGAGGGATGGGAGGGCAAAGCGCACCTTGAGCGGCCCGCCGACCTCGAACTCGCCCTTGATGCCGACGTACTGCCCGTGGACTTCGCACCCGGCGGGCGCCTTGACCGACCCCTCGACCTTGCCGTGCGCGTTCTGCAGCACGACGTCGCGCTTCGCCTCAAAGACGCCGCTTAGCTCTGCATTGACGTTACCCAGCCGCAGGGTCGCGCCGCGGAACTCGCCCCGGAGGGGAAAGTTGGTCGTGTGCGCGACGAGCGCCCCGCCGGCGGTGTACGACCCGGAGATGGGCCCGTTCTCGCACTGCAGGTCGATGCGGCCTGAAGCGACGAGCGAGCCTGAGAGGAGGTCGTCAAAGTTCTTGAGAGCGCGGTGGTTCGGGTCGAGGAGGTTTTGGTTCTGCAGGACGGCCGACCCGCACTGGACGGAGGAGAGAACGATGGGCGCGTCGGCGGTGGAGAGGGAGAGGTTGTCAATGCTGAGAGCGGAAAGAGACGGCGCGAGGACGAGGCGGAATCCAGAGGTGTCGACTCTGAGGGTGTCGAGCGAGGTGAAGGTCGAGGGCAAGGTTACGGTGATGTGGTACGAAAGGCTCGCGCCGAGGCGGGAGACGGATGCGGAGGCGGGTGTCTGCTCGCGCCGATAGCAGGGGGCGAATCAGCTCGATATAGGGAGGATAGCGGGGAGGAGGGCGGGAGAGTCGCAACGCACCGTGAGCGACAGCCCGCCACGCTCGTGCCCCTCGACGACTTCAAGCCTGCACTCGCCGTAAAGTCCGTCGCTGTTGGTGCGCACCTCGACGTCGACGTCGGCCGTCCCCTCCACCCTCGGCTTCTCCTGCACCGCCTCGCCGTAGCTGGGCGGCTCGGCGCCCGCCTGTGCCTCCGCGCGCGCGAATACGACCGTCCCTTGCGCGTAGTGTCCCGTCGAGCGAAACGCAAACGTCCCCAGCGAGCTGAGCGGGACGGCGAGGCGCGATTTGTGCGACAAGAAGCCGGAGGGGACTTCGTCCGTGGGGGACCACCCAGAAGGGCTGGCGGTGTTCTTCAGGTTGGCGGTCGCGCGAGAGAGCAGACCGAGCATCCTGGCTAGATTGCCCGCCGGCAGAGCAGGTGGGAGAAGCGAGAGAGCGAATCCCGGGCGAGCGGATCGGAAGCGGGGGAAGAGACGGGCGGCCGATCAGGCCGATCAGGCGCAAGCTGGGTCGAGCTGGGCGGCGCAAAGAGAGTGCATCTTGAGAACAGGAAACTCTAGGCCGCGGAAGCCGGAAAAGCGCACGGTGTGAGGAGGGAGAGAGGGAAAAGCCGCAGGCCCCTAACCTGTCTCGCGAGCGGACTCGTCCTGTCGCGCAGGACGCCCTGAGTTCGCAGGGCGCACTCAGAGGCGCGCAAGAAGAATGCGTTTCAATCAGCCAGGCCGGCGCTTCAACGAGCCAGACGGAAAGGCGTCTTTTCACGCGCTTCCTTTGTCCCCTGTCTCGTCTGGCGCACAAAAGCAACGTGCTCGATATCAATCTGCACATGCTGCGGTGCTCCTTCGCTCAAAACCTTCCTCCGAACCATGCCCGGGCACGCCATGGCCGCCTTCTCCCTCCCGCTCGCGAGCCTGCAGTCGCTCTTCTCAACGCTCCTCCCGCGCCCGGACGCTGCGCCGTCGCTTTCGCCGCCCGGCTCACCCGCATCGTTCGGCAGGCCGGAGCTCGTCGACTGTCGGCGCTCACCGCCGTCCAGCCCGAGCGCGTCCACCAAGCGCGAGCGAGCGCAGCGGATGCAGCGCCGCACGACGGATTCGAGCGCAGCAGGCAAGGGCAGCAAGGCGTGCAGGGCAGCGACGCCATCGTCAGCAGGTGCGCTCCTTCATCGCGTTGGCGCTGGGCCTCGCTGACCCGCGTCACACCACGCTCCACGCGCAGATCTGCTCTCCGGCCCTCGAGCAGGCGACGTGCGCACCGCTTGTTCACGCCCCGGGCAGGCGGCCCAGCTGCGGCAAGAGCGGCCTCCGGCGGTGTATCTGCGCACGGCGGGACTGGCGCGTGCGCAGATGGCTGGGCGGCGAGGAGACGGGGAGGGGTGGTGAGTTGCAGCCGGGAGAGCGCGAAGACGGCGCCGGGCCTGTGGGGTGCGGCTGTATGGAGTGTGTTGCACTGTTGCTGTGTCGTTGTAAGGGTATATGCTTCGTCTGCGCGTGCTGATGATGAAAGCAAGCGGATCGTGACGAGAAGCAATGGAGCGGGAGGAGGACGAGCAAGGGCTAGTGAACAGCTGCAGTCGGGTGCAGTCGGACACAGCAGCGCGTGGCAGTCATTAGAACTCCAGGCAGAGCACTCGACGCGGAGGCTGTGAGCGGTTGGTGGCAGAGGAGGAGCGGCAGGATGGCCGACCAGGACAGCGTGGCCAGATATTCGAGTGCGG
Organism: Rhodotorula sp. PL61-2; assembly: GCA_028828645.1. Classification (NCBI taxonomy): domain Eukaryota; kingdom Fungi; phylum Basidiomycota; class Microbotryomycetes; order Sporidiobolales; family Sporidiobolaceae; genus Rhodotorula; species Rhodotorula sp. PL61-2. The sequence continues at coordinate 89,799 of JAPZQE010000023.1, forward strand.
GCAGATGTGGCTCATTGACTGTGTTACACGGTATACAGGCATGCTCATAGCTGCTCCACTGCAAGATCTGGACGATGTCGCCCGCTCGACGCACCTCGACGCGTGCGACGTGACTTTGCCCTCGACCCCGCGCCGCTCTCCCTCTGGCGCGCCCTGTGCTGCACAGGTGAGCCCCCAGCTCAGCCAGACGGGCTGCTCCTGCCCGCGCACCGCTTGCTGCGAGCCGGAGGAGCATTTCGACGACTCCCTCGCGATGACCAGTGGCGCTCGCCGTCAACGCAAGCTCGCGGGCACGCCGGACGGGCGTGTTGGGCACACAAGTCCTTTTAGGCGGGCAGGGGTGCTGGGCGGGTCTCTCGCGGCGGTGGAGCGGTCAGCGAGGCGGTGCTCGTCTCGACGAGGGGGCGCTCGAGCAGGCACAACGCACGGGCAGAGTGCGCGCATGCAGACGAACTGAAGAGCTAACAAGGACACATCGACATACGCAGACCCGACTGAACGACTGCTAACCTCCGCAGACCGGTCAGCAGTGCGTCCTCCTCCCCGCTCACCCCTGCTCACCCGCTCAGTAGAGGCTGACGATGCACGCATGCAGTGTCGGACGTCACCATCTCGTCGTCCACCTTCCACCGCCGCGCTGCGAGGCTCTTCGACCAGTGGGAGGTGCGCCCCGCCTCTCCCCCTCTTTCGCCCGACCTCCGCTCACTCGCACTTACCCGCAGGCCAAGGAGGACGATGCCGCGCCTCTGACCGAGGTCGAGCACCTCCTCGTTGTCGCGGGCAACTCGGACGAGGAGAACCCGTACCGCAAGGGCAGCGCGCTCCAGGTTGGTCTCCCCTCCTGTCGCTTTCCCAGCGCGGGCAAGCTTACCTTGCTGCAACCAGACCCACCTTCTCGGCTACGAGTTCCCCAGCACCCTCATGCTCCTCACGAAACGTACCGTCTACTTTGTCGTCTCTGCCTCGAAGGGTGCGTGCTCTTTATCTCCCTCCCTTATACGCGCGAGCTGATTACGCCTCACGCGCACACAGCCAAGCTCCTTCAGCCGCTACTCAAGGCGCCGTCAGGTGTGGACAAGCCTGTAAAGGTTGAGATCCTGACGCGCAGCAAGGACGAAGGCGAGAACAAGAAGCTCTTCGAGCAGATCATCGACACCATCGGCGAGGGGGTGCGTTCCTCCTTCCTTTCACAACCTCAGACGAGGCTCACGCTCAGCGAGTGCGCAGAACAAGGTCGGCACGCTGCCGAAGGACAGGATGGCGGGCAAATTCGTCAACGAGTGGGCGGGCGTGCTGTCGGGTTCCGGCAAGGACATCAAGGAAGTTGACGTCGCGATGGGCGTGTCGACGCTGCTGGCGGTCAAGGACGCGGAGGAGCTCGTGCGTCTTCCTCTTTCCTCCTCCCTCGCCCGCTCGCGCTAATTCCAAACGCGCGCAGCAAAACGAGCGCAATGCGTCCGTCATGACGAACAAGCTCATGAGCCACTTCAGCGACGTCATGTCGGGGTACATTGACGCCGGCAAGAAGGTCACGCACGAGCAGCTCGGCGAGCAGATCGAGCAGAAGCTCGAGGACAGCAAGTTCTGGAAGGGTCTCAAGCTGGGAGACGGGGTGCGTCCCTCCCCCTGCTCGCATCCTTCTGCGCTTGGCTGACGAACAGTGCGCACAGTTCGAGACGGGCTTCGGCGACTGGTGCTACTCGCCCATCATCCAGTCGGGCGGGAACTACGACCTCAAGTCGTCGGCGCAGACCGACGACCAGCGCCTCAAGGCCGGCGTTATCCTCTGCTCGCTCGGCATCCGGTACAAATCGTACTGCTCGAACGTCGGACGGACTTTCATGATCGACCCGACGCCTGTGCGTTCTTTCTCCCTTCTTCCCCTCTTCGCGCGCGCTGACTCCCCCGGGGACGACGAGCAGGACCAGGAGAAGAACTACCTCTTCCTCGTGGAGCTCCAGAAGTTCGTCCTTGGCGAGCTCCGCGATGGCGCAGTGTGTAAGGACGTCTACCAGAAGGTCGTCGACAAGATCAATGCCGACCGGCCCGACCTCCTCCCGCACTTTGCCAAGACGGCGGGCTTCGGCGTGCGTCTCCCCCCTGCTCTCGCGTTCCTCTCGACCGCCCTGCTGACGCCGTTGCCGCGTGCGCGTCCACAGATGGGCCTCGAATTCCGCGACTCGGCCTACCCGCTGACGGCCAAGGGCCCGCGGACGATCAAGACCGACATGGTCTTCAGCCTGACGCTAGGGTTCAACGGGATCGCCGACGGCAAGGGCGCGCCTTACGCCGTCTCGCTCGTCGACACCGTCCAGGTGGGCAAGAACGGCGCGAAGGTGCTCAGCGAGGGCATGAAGGGCAAGGACGAGGTCATGTTCTACATGGAGGTGCGCCTTCTCTTTCCCCCCTTGATCAAGAGGTTGCGAAATTGACAGTGCGGCACCCGTAGGACGACGAGAAGAAGCCGTCCAAGGCGGCGGCGAAGGAGGCGCCATCGCGGCGCAGCACCGCGCCGACGGCGATTGTCAAGTCCAAGCTGCGCAACGAGAACCGCGAGATCGACGCCGATGCGATCAACCGCCGCAAGCACCACCAGCGCGAGCTCGCGCAGCGCAGGCAGGAGGACGGGCTCGAGCGCTTCTCGGGCGAGGGCGGCAACGAGGGCAACAACCGCGAGAAGCAGTGGCGCAGGTTCGAGTCGTACGTCAAGGACTCGCAGCTGCCGGAGGCCGTCGCGTCGCAGAAGGTGCGCTTTCTCCTTTCTCTTCTGCGCGGAGAACTTGCGCTCACCCCTTGTTGAACCCGCAGATCGTCGTCGACTCGCGCCGTCTGACCATCATCCTCCCGATCAACGGCTTTGCGGTGCCGTTCCACGTCAACACGCTCAAGAGCGTCATCAAGCAGGAAGAGGGCGACTACACGGTCCTGCGGTTCATGTTTACGACGCCGGGCGCGATCACGGGCAAGAAGGAGGACACGCCGTTCGAGGACCCGAACGCGACTTTCATCCGCGGCATCACGTACCGCTCGACCGACTCGTTCCGCTACGCCGAGCTCCACAAGGAGATCACCGACCTGAAGAAGGCGGCCGTCAAGCGCGAGAACGAGCGCAAGGAGCTTGCGGACGTCGTCGAACAGGACAAGCTCGTCGAGATCAAGGGTGCGAGCACTATCCTTTCGCTTTCCTCGCTGCATTCTGCTGACGAGCTCGCCTGTGCGCCCGCAGGCAAGCGTCCGATCCGCCTCACGGAGGTGCAGCTCCGCCCCTCGTTCGACGGCAAGCGCCAGTCGGGCGACGTCGAGATCCACTCGAACGGTATCCGCTACCAGTCGTCGGTCAAGTCGGAGCAGAAGATCGGTTCGTCGTCGCCGTTCGTTCTCTGATTCGAGAACGAGCACTAACCGCGCTCGCGCTCGCACAGACATCCTCTTTAGCAACATCAAGCATCTCCTCTTCCAGCCGTGCGACAACGAGCTCATCGTCGTCCTGCACATCCACCTCAAGAGCCCGATCATGATCGGCAAGAAGAAGGCCAAGGACGTGCAGTTCTTCCGCGAGGTGTCGGACGCGTCGTTCGACGAGACGGGCAACAAGAAGCGCAAGCGCAACTACCACGACGAGGACGAGCTCGAGGCTGAGCAGGAGGAGCGCAAGCGTCGGGCGGACCTCAACAAGTACTTCAAGGCCTTCTCGGACAAGATCGCCGAGGCGGTGCGTCGTGCTCCCGCTCGTTCTCACTTCTCGCTCGTCGCTAAAGCTCTCCCGCCCGCGCACAGTCGAATGGTCGCGTCGAGGTCGACATCCCGTTCCGCGAGCTCGGTTTCCAGGGCGTCCCCTTCCGCTCCAACGTCCTCCTCCAGCCGACGACCGACACGCTCGTCTTTCTCACCGAGCCGCCGTTCCTCGTCCTTACGCTTGCCGAAATCGAGATCGCCCACCTCGAGCGCGTCCAGTACGGCCTCAAGAACTTCGATCTCGTGTTCGTGTTCCAGGACTTCTCGCGCCCACCTGTGCACATCAACACGATCCCGTCAAATCAGCTTGACAACGTCAAGGAATGGCTCGAGTGCGTCCTCTACCTCCTACGCTCAGAAGAGCCAGGCTGACGAGCGCATGCCCCGCGTGCAGCTCGGTCGACATCCCCTTCTCGGAGGGCCCCGTCAACCTCAACTGGCCGGCGATTATGAAGACGGTGAACGACGACCCGTACGACTTCTTCAAGGAGGGCGGGTGGGGCTTCCTCATGGAGCAGGAGGACGTGCGTTTCTCTTCCTCTCCTCCCCGCTTCTGTGTCCGCTGACCCCGCCGCTCCCTTCTCCGCGCATGCAGGAGGCGGGCTCGAGCGACGGCTCCGAGTCGGGATCCGAGTTCGCCGCGTCGTCGGACGCGTCCGAGGAGTCGGCGTACGGCTCCGAGTCGGACTTTAGCGGCGGGTCGGACGACGACAGCGGGTCGGGCGACGGCGACCTGAGCGACTCGGGCGAGGACTGGAGCGAGGCCGAGGACCGCCTCGAGCGCAAGGAGAAGAAGAAGGGGAGGGGCGGGGACAGCAGCGACGACGAGCGCGGCAAGGCGAAGGGTAAGGGCGGCGTGAAGGTCAAGGGGAGGAGGTAGGCGGCAAATCGTGCTTGCTTCCTCTTGCTACGGTCTCTCCAGCATCGTCGTCGTTGTGCAGATTCGTTGTAACAGCTTCTCTCTGCCACAATCTGGCGAGCGAGAGCGCCGACGCGCGTCACTGGGCGCGATTCGCGAAAGTCGTCGCGTTCGAGGCCGATCTTGCTCTTCCGCTCGGCTGTTGCGCAAGGTTCGTCGGGCAAGGACGCGCAGAGACAACATTGCTTTGTCGCCACCCCCTGAGGACGACGAATTCGACGACCTGATGAGCCGAAGCATGAGAGAAAGCAGCCGCGAACGGCAGCAGCCCGCTCGCCACGCGAGGATCCCAGGGACGGTCAGGCGGAGGCGGCAAGGTTAAGCGTTTGCATCAGGAGGCGGACAAGCTTCCGGCTTGTCGGCAGCATGAAAGCCAGGAGAAGGGTTGACGGGATGAGACGGCGGCGAGGGGACCTGGATCCGGACCAGGCCGTTCGGCCGGCTGGCGTCGCATCGCGGCCGTCCAGACCGTGATGGTGCCATCTACGCGGGACGCGGGTCCGCGAGGGTCCTCCCGCTGCCCTCGAGCATCTCGAGTATGCGCACAGCAGGAGAGGGACGCGCTGCCAGGCTTACGCGAGGAGATGCGAGGAGACTGGTCCGCCTCTCTCCCGCTCGACGCGCGCGGGCGGATCTCGTGCCCAGCTTAACCGCACGCGTGCGCTGGCTCGTCCTCGGCTGCAATACCTGCGGCGCGTGTGAGACAAGGCCTGCTTGCGCGCTCGCACGCATGCCATCGGAACTTTGGAAAGAGGTGATCTCGCGGAGGTTGCAGTTGAAGGCGCGAGGAGCGAGATGGCGTTTGAACGGGCGAGGAAGGACTGGCCATCAGTGCAAGTGGGGCGCGCACTCAGATCCGGCAACAGGAGCAGGCTCTGCGAGGGATCTCTCGGCGAGAATGGTCAAGCGTGACACGTCGTCGTTCGTTGCCAAGCTGCGCACGCGCGCGATGAACAACAAGGAGAGACAGATCTGCATGGGGCGATTCATTGTACTCGGATGGCTGCGTCGGGCAGCGTCGGGCAGGGTGCGGGAGAGACACGAGGAGCTTGACATGTCGACGCGCGAGCACCAGCGAGGGCAGCCTCCCTCTCAAGGAGGACGACGGTCGCAGCGAGGGATACGCGTGGTGGAGGGAGCAAGCCTGGAGGGGCCGGCTGGCGCACAAGCGCGAGGTCAGGGCGGGGCTGGGGAGGGTGGAGCATGGCGGCAACGGGCCGCGACTCCAGGAAGGTTCACTCCCATCGGACTGCGTGGCGGGTGCTCAAGGTTTACGGGGAGCCCGGTGAGCTCATCACAGCAAAGGCAAAGGTCCGCTCGGCCAGGGCGAGGCGCGCGTCGAGCCTGCGAGAGCGGCGACCCCTTGTGCCCACGCGCCCCGTTCGCCGTCTCATCAGCTCGTCGCTCTCCCCCTCTCTCCCTCTCTCTCGCTCTCTCTCCTCACCCGCTCTCGCTAGCGCCCTTCTTGACACGCGCACACGCGCCTGCACACCGTCACGACCCATCGCATCCCTTTTCTCCGCCCCGCATGAAGTTCGCTACGCTCGCTCTCGCCGCTGCCGCCATCGCCTCGGTCACCGCCGCACCTGTCGCCGCCGAGGAGCGTTCCGTGCGTCTCTCCCCTTGCACCCTCATCTTACACGTCGCTAACTCGTCCGACCACGGCGACAGCTTGAGGAGCGTTGGGGCCGCTTCCAGGGCTACTCGGAGGACCCCTCCGCAGACCCGAACCAGGCCGCCAAGCGCAGCGTGCGTGCTTACTCGTTGTTTGTACGGTTAAGTCAGGCCTGACCATTGTTCGGACACGTGCAGGTTGAGGAGAAGCGCTGGGGTCGTTTCCAGGGGTACTCGGAGGACCCCTCGGCAGACCCGAACCAGGCGTCGAAGCGTGACCTCGAGAAGAAGTGGGGTCGCTTCCAGGGCTACTCGGAGGACCCGTCCACCGACCCGAACCAGGCGTCGAAGCGCGGTCTCGAGGAGCGGTGGGGCCGCTTCCAGGGTTACTCGGAGGACCCGTCCGCCGACCCGAACCAGGCTGCCAAGCGCGACGTGCGTCTCTTGCTTTCTCGCGTCGTTCCACATACTTACCTTTCGGATCGCCGACAGCTGAACGAGAAGCGCTGGGGCCGCTTCCAGGGCTATTCGGAGGACCCCTCCGCGGACCCGAACCAGACGTCGAAGCGCGACCTCGAGAAGAAGTGGGGTCGCTTCCAGGGCTACTCGGAGGACCCGTCCACCGACTCGAACCAGGCGTCGAAGCGTGGTCTCGAGGAGCGGTGGGGCCGCTTCCAGGGTTACTCGGAGGACCCCTCTGCCGACCCCAACCAGGCTGCCAAGCGCGACGTGCGTCTCTTGCTTTCTCGCGTCGTGCCACATACTTACCTTTCGGATCGCCGACAGCTGAACGAGAAGCGCTGGGGCCGCTTCCAGGGCTACTCGGAGGACCCGTCCGCCGACCCGAACCAGGCGTCGAAGCGCGACCTTGAGGAGCGCTGGGGTCGCTTCCAGGGCTACTCGGAGGACCCGTCCACGGACGCCAACCAGGCGTCGAAGCGCGACCTTGAGAAGAAGTGGGGCCGCTTCCAGGGCTACTCGGAGGACCCGTCCACCGACTCGAACCAGGCTGCTAAGCGCGGCGTGCGTCCTGCCTCTTTGTTCCTCCGCGCTCCTTATCCTCGTATTGATTTCAACATGCATCGCGCAGATGGAGAAGCGCTGGGGCCGCTTCCAGGGGTACTCGGAGGACCCGTCCACGGACGTCAACCAGTCGCAGTAAACTCTCGGTGAGCTTGCTTGTCCTCACGCTTCCCCGCGACAACCGGACGGTCGCTGACTCTGATCGTAAACAGCAGCCACACATCACTCCGCCGCGTCTCGTACCAATCCTTTGCACGACATGACCGCACGTTTCACGGCTCCGTCCCGTTTCCGTTCCCCTTTCACGTTCGTAACGACGCCTATACGCTCCTTGTAACGCAACTTCGGTTTCTCCATATCTGCGCATCGAAGCGACTGGGATGACATCGAACTGGGAAAGGAGGGAGCGTTCAAACCCCAGTACGCGAGCTGCGCAGGCGAAGCAGTGAATAAAGGCGGGTTGCGCCCTTGCGTCAGCTTTAATGGTCGTTGGCACACCGGGCGCAAGGGCGATGCAGCCGAGCGGCAGAAGCGGGGCATGCAGCAGACGAGAAGAAGGAGAAGGGAGAGAAGAGCGGACGGAAGAAGCGCGTGCCTGGCGGAACACCTGCCCGAAGCGGTCGGGGCGGCGAGCCTGGTCGCTCTTTGGGCGTTCGATGGGAGGGTCCATGACAACAGCGAGGTGTGCACCTTCCCGAAAGATGTGTGAAAGTGCAGCGCGTCGCGAGGAAAGGCCAAGGTCGACGCGGGAAGGAAGAGGAGAGACGAGAGAGCGGAGGGCGCTCCTCTCGCCCCGTCCCGCTGCGTCTGCGTCTATTCTGTCTGTTGCGCCTTTGCTGTGTCCTGAAGACGCCCACCCAGCGCGCAAGAGTGCCCTACCGCACGCCCGCCCGCGCGCACCCCGCCGTCGCGCTTGTGCGCCCCTCATCTCGTCCGCCCAGTGTTCTCCCGCACGATCGAGCGGGCCACAGCTCGCCAAGAGCCCGGCCATTGTGAGCCCGCAGCTTTTGCTTCCTTCTCGTCACCCCCGAGCAACCTCCCTCAGCGTGCGTCGCGCCTCGGGACCGGTGCGATCAGCGAAGTGGAGGAGGAAGATGGCACCTCCGCCTTCGCCAAGATCGTCGTGAGGGGTGGGACTGACGCCTATGCTCGCACGCAGATGTCCAACGCCGATGATGGACGTCCCAAAACAGCGTCGCGGCCTCGCACTGCCCGCCCGATGACTTCGGCGGGACCCGCGGAACAATGGTCAGACGACGACGATTACGACGACGACGACGACGTCGGCATGTTCTCCTTTGCCCGTCCCGGCACGGGAGACACGCCCCAGGGCGTCAGCTCGCCATCGACCTCCGCCCCTTACACCCCCTACTCGACCACCTCCCCCTATCAGCAGCCCTACTCGCCGTTCCAGTTCGGCTTCTCCCCATTCACCACCGCACCTCCGACTACGGCTGCCCCATCTGACGCCGTGCCCAATACTGGCCGTGCCCCGCCAACCGCGCTCGAGACGGTCGACGAGGCAGAACCCGTCGTCGTCTCGCCCGCCGCGGCGTACGCTCAGCGCGTGCAGGCGGGCGGTCCCGCCAGCCCGAGCCTGCCTCCGTCGAGCCCTAAGCCGCAAGCGGGTCCGCGGAAACGCGGGAGCTGGCAGTCGTCGGGGAGCCCGAATCACGTTGTGGGCAACCCGTACGAGGACGGGCTGCAGCGGCAGACGTCGCAGCGGACGAGCGAGAGCTCGCCCGTCGACAAGACGGATGCGCTTTCGTCGGGCTGGGCGGATCAGTCGATGCGGTATGCGGTCGACGAGCATGGGCAGGCGATCATGCTCGACGAGATGGGCGAGCCGCTCCGGCTAGCGACGACGGCCGAGCAGAAGATGATTGCCGAGGCGACTTTCGGCAATGGCGTGCCGTACACGGATCGCAGCGACAATGAGTCGTATGCCGAGGATGACGACTCCCCCTACCCCGAGGTCCGCGCGAGTGTGTCCAACTACGACGACCCCGACATGCCCGTCCTCACCTTCCGCAGCTGGACGATCGGCCTCACTTTCTGCATCGTCATCTCGGCCGTCAACTGCTTCTTCAACCTCCGCTACCCCGCCCCCCTCATCACGCCCATAATCACCCAGGTCCTCTCGTACCCCATCGGCAAACTCCTCGCGCGCCTTCTCCCGTACAAGGCGTGGGCTCTTCCGCGCTGGATGCGCCGCTTTGGCGCGCCCGACCGCGTCAGCTTCAACCCCGGTCCGTTCAACATCAAGGAGCACACGATCCTCGTCATCATGGCGAACCTCTCGACCGCGGCAGCGCCAGGTCTGAACTACAGCCTCGCCGCCGAGAAGGGGTACGGCCAGCATCAGCCTGCCGGGTTCGACATCCTCCTCATCCTCACAACGCAGATGATCGGTTTCGGCGCAGGCGGGCTGTGCCGCCGCTTCGTCGTTTGGCCGGCAGCGCTCGTCTGGCCGCAGAACCTCGTTTACTGCACGCTTCTCAATACTTTGCACGCCGAGTCGGAGGACGAAGAGCGGGGCCCGTCGCGCTTCCGGTTCTTCCTGTACGTTCTCGGCGGCGCCTTCGTCTGGTACTGGGTGCCCGGTGCGTCACTTTCTTCCCCCTGCTGCTCGCTTGCGCTCGTTTATCTGACCTCTTCGCCCCGCAGGCTTCCTCTTCGTTGCCCTCTCCGCCTTCTCGTGGGTGTGCTGGATCGCGCCGAGTGCGTTCTCCGCATCCCTTTTCCGCCGGCTCGCCGCTGATCTCGCTTGTCGCAGACAACGCCGTCGTCAACCAGCTCTTCGGCGTCAGCTCAGGTCTCGGCATGGGGCTCTTCACCTTCGATTGGAGCCAAATCGCGTATATCGTCTCGCCACTCGTCGTCCCATGGTGGGCCGAGGTCAACGTATTCGTCGCATTCGTCGCCATGTTCTGGATCATCGCGCCTGCTATGTACTACACGAATGTTCGTGGCATTCCTCAATCCTCCCTGCGCATGCTCACATCCGCTTTGCAGGTCTGGAACACCGCCTATCTCCCGATGTCAACCACGGCCGTCTTCGACCGTTTCGGCCAGTCCTACGACACGTCCCGGGTCGTCGACACTGCCTCGATGCGGCTTAACGAGACGGCGTACAAGGAGTACTCGCCTCTTTACCTGCCCATCACCTACGCGACGGGTTACGGCGTCTCATTTGCGCTTGCGACAGCCGTCATCGTCCACACGGGCCTCTACCATGGCAAGGAGATCTGGCAGCGCATCAAGCGCTCCAGGAGCGAGGAGACGGACGTGCACATGCGCATGATGCTTGCCTACCCCGAGGTCCCCGACTGGTGGTACCTCGCCTTCCTCGCCATCGCCGTCGGTCTCTCGATCGTCACCGTCGCTGTGCGTTCAGCTGCCTCTTCTTTTCGCACACCACGTTCTGACCCCCGTGCAGTGCTGGCCGACCGCCATGCCCGTCTGGTCCGTCCTCATCGCAATCGGCATGGGCCTCATCTACCTCCTTCCCGCGAGCTACGTCTACGCCATGACGAGCTACCAGGTACGTGCTTGAGGCCTGCAGTGCGTTGTTATGCATCGCTGATTTCCGTGCTCCGTTCGATAGGTCGGGATCAACCTCATCGTCGAGCTCGTCGCGGGATACATCATCCCTGGCCTCCCGCTCGGCAACATGGCGCGTTCTCGCGTTTCAGGAGCATCTCGTCCTCCGCTAACGTATAACGCCTGCGCAGCTGTTCAAGCTCTACGGAACGAACATCCTCAACCTTGGGCTCTTCTTCGTGCAGGATCTCAAGCTCGGTCATTACATGAAGATCCCGCCGCGAGCGACATTCGCAGGTGCGGCTGAGCTCCCCGTGTATTCCCTGAGGATCCGCACGCTGACCGCTCGCACGCTCCAGTTCAAATCGTTTCAACCTTCATCACCGCCCTCGTCCAGGTCGGCGTCAAGCGGTGGCTCGTGTCTGCCGTGCCCGACCTGTGCGCGTCCGACCAGTCTGCGCAGCTCATCTGCCCTTACGTTCAGACCTACTTCTCGGCCTCCATCATCTGGTGCGCTCCGTCGCGCTCCTCCCACTCGCCCCCGCTAATCTCCTCTCCGTCTACAGGGGTCTCGTCGGGCCTGCACGGCAGTTCAACATCGGCGATTATTACAACCCCATCCTGTACTGGATGCTCGGTGGCGCTGTCGTCCCGGTCATCACGTGGCTAGCAAGCCGCAAGTGGCGCGGCTCGTGGGTCGAGCACGTCAACGTCCCCGTCGCGCTCGCCGGTATCGGGCTCATGCCGCCCGCGACGGGGATCAACTACTCGTCCTGGTTCCTTGTCGGCTTCATCTTCCGTGCGTCTCTCCGCCTTCCCTACTGCAAGCTCGTTCGCCGTTCCCGTTGACGAGCCGCTCCGCCTGCGCCCTTTGCAGAGTTCCTCATGCGTCGTCGGTACTTCCGCTGGTGGTCCAAGTACAACTTTATCCTCTCGGCCGGCCTCGACGCCGGAACCGTCATCTCGGCGCTCGTAATCTTCTTCACGCTCCAGCTGCCGAAGGGCGGGTCTATCGGTGCGTTCATTGCTCCCCTCTCCTTCCCTTCTACCACCCACTGAACGGTGTGCCCCTCGCAGCGCTCAATTGGTGGGGCAACACGGTGTACACCGAGACGGCTGACTGGGCGGGCGTGCCGTTCAAGACGCCGCCGCCCGAAGGATTCGGGCCGACGTCGTGGTAATTTCCCCGCTGATTCCGGCTCGTGCGTTATCTTGTGTTGTATACCTACTCCCCTCTCGCTATTCTCCGTTCTTATGTCGTCTGATTCTGCATTCCTTGTTTATCTGTCGAACCGTCTGCGCTGCGGGAAGAATGGCGAGCGAGGTATTCCAAGGGCGTCCTACGCGCGCTTCTACAGCTACGTCAAGCAGGTCATCGGAGCGCACAGCGAACGAGCGGTTATGTACGGGGAAGTTGGGGGCGTAAGCTAAGCGAAGCCGTGTCATGCGGTCCTCCTCCCACTCCTCCGTCGACGCCCGTCGTTTCGCCGCCTAGCCGGAGTGCGGCTTCGCATCGAGCCACTTCGCTCACTCATCACTCAGCTCCTCGCACTCCGCCAGCCCGCCAAAAGGGTGAACGAGCTCGCCGCTCGCTACCAGCGCAAGCAGCTCGCGTTCAAACGCCGACAACTTTCCGTGGCCCGTCTTCTTCTGCTCGCCGCGGCGACCCGGAGCCGTGCCGTTTCTAGCGCGTGTGGCAGCGGCTTTGGCGGCGGAGGCGGTGCGCTTGGCTAGGCTGGGTTGGAGGAAGAGCGGCGAGGAGGATCGCCCTCTCCCACTCGTGGCTTCTGATCGCCTGTCCCTCCCACCCTTTGTTCGGCGCCGCGCGCTTCTTACCGCTGCTACCACTCACCCCGCGCTCGTCCGCCTTACCAATCACGTCGAACGTCTCGGCGTCGACCCTCGCGCCGCCGGAAAAGATGCGCATGACGGCACGGCGCTCGCGCTCGCCGCAAGGTTCGCTCTTCACGACCACACCATTGACTGGGACAGGCCGGAGGGCACAAGACCCGACCAGAGCGGCGAGGCGGGCAGCTCGGTCGGCGAGGAGCCGTGAGTCGGCGCAGTCCAGTAGCACGCGCGAAGGGCACGGCATGACCCGGCGAGCGCGAGATGATCCCGCAGCGAGAGCGTCGGGTCCGAGAAGATGCGGTCGAGGCTGTGGTTCGCTGGGAAGCAGAACGTCAGTTACAGTCGACGAGAGGAGCGAGAGAAGGAGGGAAGCGCTGCGCACATCGCTGCCGGGGCTTTCAGAAGTTAGCAGTCGGTCGTGCGCTCCCAGTACGGGATATCGTACCAGCTGGGCTTGAGCAGCAGGGAGTGGGACATGTTGACCGTGACAGTCTTGAACTCGTCGCTGAGCGCCTGGCGTTTCTTTGGCGAGGGCGACGACGAGGACGCCGCGGGCTGCACGCCGGGGGGAAGACCCGTACCAAGTACGTAAGCCATTGGGTACGTCCTCGAGCGACGAGGGCGAGCGAGAAGAGGCGGAGGAGTCGAGGCGACCTGATGAGGCGGGGAAGCGGTGCGATAGCCCAGAAGAGCGCTTGTGGGACGTGTTTGGGTGCTCAGCCAGTCTCCGACGGCCTTTAAAGGGCGCTCAGCCCAGCGGGCGTGAAGGGCGGACGGAGAGAGGCGAGGCGGGCGGCGCCCTTTGCGCGGACGTCGACGGAGGCCCGACCGCGCACTCCTCGCGCTCAACCAGCTCAGAAGCGCTCTCGCGCGTCAGGCAGGGCTACAATAGCTGCACAGGAAGCCCCACCGCGCTGTAAGAAACGAGGGAAGCCTTGCAGCTTTCCCTCCTCGAACGAGGACGATGAATTTCACGTGCAACCGCTTGTACCCTCGTCCTCAGTGCGCGGTGTGGCAGGAGCCAGGGCTGATGGAAGCGGAAGCCCCCTCCCACCGTAGTCCCCCTCCTCCTTGGAATCCAACCTCTCTCTCTCCTCACGGGTCTAGGGCTAGTGAGAGTCTCTGCTGCAGCTACTGTCCCCCCGCTACAGCGGTTGAGGATTTCCTTTCACACGGACTTCAGTACACTCTGCCGAAGTACAGCAACCCCTGCCTGCAACCCAGCCCCGCAATCCGCCCCTCTCCCTTCGCGAGCGCTCTCTCCGACCTCTCCCCGCGCTTCCCGTCGCGGTCCTCGCGCTGTTCCGCATTGCCCGGATCTCTCCGCACCGGCTCCTGCCCTGGGGGAGATGCACGTGTCGAATGAGCTCTCGCTCGCCGCTGCGCCGCAAAAAGGGTGGGCGAATTATCTGCACGAGTAAAGCGAGTGAGACGCTCATCTTCTACAGCACAACGTAAAGTCAAGGGGTAGGGGTCACCTGCTGTTTCGACTGCTCAAGGACAACCGAAAGCGCCATCTGCCAAGCACCGCTGCAGCCAGAACTGAACGAGCGTACCCTCCTCGTCGAGCTCCTTGAGCTGTGCACGTATTGGAGTCAGCTCCTCAAATGATGGGGCGAGCTTTGGGAAAACAAAGCGCACCAGCTGAAGCGACTCTTCCATCATCTCTTCGGTCTCCCTCGCCCGCGCATTCCTTCGGACCATCTGATCAACCGCGTCGTCCAGCCGCTCCGCCTCCCGTTCCAGCCGATGTACTGCGGCCTCATCGCCGTCCTCTTCTGCCCACTCTGCGTGCGTTGAGGACCGTTAGCTCGGATCGAGGAGGCTCTGAGAGGGTGGTTTGACGAACGCCAGGCGGTATGGTTGCGCGCTTGGCAGACTTGAATCACGCGGAGAGCAGCGGCAGCATCGACAAGATGCGGGTCTTTGAGCTCCCACCAGACTGTGCGGGAGAGCGCGCGGTCAGCAGTGAGAGGAGGAGGGAGAGAGGGCCAAGGCGGACTCCGCTGAACTGCCGGGAAGAGGACGTGAGGACTACAGCGGCAAGTAGGATAGGAGGTTGCGCACGTCGTGCTCGCTTGCGCTCTACCTCCTCCAGCAGCGACATGATCAGCGAGAGCAAAAGTGGGAGAGAACGACCTCGGAGGCGGAGCCGCGGATCCGTGGATTGTCCGGAATGTCCGCGAAAGCGGCAGGCCAAGCGAGATTATTGCGCTTTTTGCTGGGAGAGGAGAAGCGGGACGAGCATGAGCGTAAGAGGCTCGCACGACTTTGCGCTTAAGAAGGTCAATCACGGCGCGCCCCCCACCTCACATCCCAGATTCCGTACAGTGCCTCCCCGTCCTCCCGATGAGGACGAACGGTCATTTCGAGATCAAACGCTCAATACTGCCTCCCCCAATACACCAACCCGCGCCTGTACCCACCCTCCATTGCCCCGCGTTTCCCCAGCGCGTCCTCCGCCTCCTGGTCGGATTGCACCGGCCGGTACTCGTGGCGCATGTTCGATGGCCGCCCATGCGGACCTCGCTCTACCTGCCGACCTCGCGGGAGGAGGTGTCGCAGGAGGACTTGCGTACGAGCGTTGTCGGCGGTGCGCCCAGGCGCGGGGCTGCTGGCCTGTGATGCGGCAACGACGGCAGCGGCGAGGTGCGGGTGCAGAGGATCAAGCTGAAATAGGAGGTTGCGGTAGTACTGTCCGGCAAGGGTGAGAAGGTAGTGTCGACCGTCCAAATCGGTCTCATCCGCACGGTGGTAGGCGGAGGACTGCGCATTGGAAGTAAGCGCCGCATTGTCGACGAGCATGCGAAGCAATACGCACGAGGGCATTATGAACACGTTCACAAGACTTGTACGCCTCTGATTGAGGAGAATGCGTGTGCTTCGCGACCTCCACATCTGCAAACGGAGTCAGCTCCATTCTTTCGGACAGAAGCGGTTGGATGGATGTACCTGCTTCGATGGCTGCGAGAAGAGACGTCCTGGTTAGCCCAGGTGCTTGATAGGTCACGGAAACGCACCGGTGTCCCTCAGCGCTTCGACCTGTCAGCGCATCTGTCAGCTTCGGCAGGGTAAGGGCGAGAGATAAGGTACGCGCAAATTCTTCAGACTCAGTCAGAAAGTTAAGTGCTTCAAACGCGCTCTTGCTGACGAGAAGGGTTCTCTCGATGGAACGGACCCGATGCGCGTTGGCACGGAGGTTGTCCGCCCTCACCCCGTCATTTGCTTCTTCGGCCTCTTCTGCTCGAAGGGAATGTCAGCTCCACTTCAGTCAGGAGGGAAGAAAGCCTACCGATCTTGAGCAGCGTTCGGCGAGACTGGTCGATGCAGGCCGCGAGCTTGCAGGCGTGCGAGAGTAGCCGGCGCTCCTTGAGGGCGTGCCAGACTGAGAACGCGTGGGGGAGTCAGCAATCCGAGGCGACATTGTATACGGAATCACGTACTCTCTTCAACTGCGGGGAAGGAGAAGTTAGCAGACTTCCGGTAGGAGAGAGAAACATACAGACACGCACCGCGTAGCTGCCGCTGTTGGGCAGTGCTGATCATATGCGCTGGAGTGTCCTCGTCATCGTCATCGTCCGATACAGGCGGCTCGGGAGCAGGCGGAAGCGCAGCCATGGCGCTGCAGCGAACAAGGGAGAGGGAGGAGAAGGAGAAGAGACAAGAGACGGACGAACACGAGCCCAGCGGGGCGCTGCAGCGGGGAATATCCTCGGAAAGTCCGCGTCCCGCTCGCGGGCAGAATAGGAGGCGAGGTAGCGCAAGGGCGAGAGTGAAGCCCGCTTGGGAAGGCCATCTTTGCGCATTGAAGGGCCAGAAAGCGCAGACACAGCCAGAGACAGAGGGGACCGCCGTTTCACCGTTCAGTACGTCCTGCCAAAGTACCGCCTCGCCTGTCGAAGGCTGAGTGCGCCTAGCGCACCTCCCTTTCCGAGCGCGTGCTCCCCGCTCGGCCCGCCTTTCCTCTCTGCTTCTTCCGCCAAGCGCATGTGGCGCAGCGGTGACTCCCTCGGCTGATTGTCGCTCGCGTGGTAGGCTGTGCGAGCCGCCGCGCGCATCTGCGATGTGCGCGCTTCTTGGGCACGCACGCGCGGGTGCGGGCGAACGTGGTGCTTGGACGCGTGCTCTCGGAACGGCAGGGGCATGACCATCGGCGTAATGGGCCTTTGCTGCGGCGCCGAAGGAGGCGGCGGAGGGAGGCTTCGCAGCCAGGTGTGGCCGTCATCGTTGAGGCGGAGGGCGCGCTCGTACTCAGCGTCCTTTAGGAAAAAAGGACTCGTCAGTGCGCTTGCACGTACAAGTAGGAGAGATTTAGCGCACGAGCGCGCGAGCATGCGCTTGTAGTTCGGTTGCTTGCGGGTGATGAGCATCTGCCGCTGCGTCGGCCTCTTCCCCTGCGCGGATCAGGGTTCACGTCAGCACCTCTTTACGCCGCACGACCGCAGGAAAGCAGTTGACCCGCTATTCGCGCTGCGATGAAGGGTCAGAAGGGGAATTAGCGAGAGCCGGGAAGCGGAAAGAGACGACGCACCGGCCGCGGCGAGCTCTTGCTCCTGCATGCCAGCGCGAAGTCAGTCAAGGCGGTCAAGGCGGCGAGAAAGAGCGCACCAAAATGTCGCATTGATCGAGAAGCGCGTCGGGGTACGGGTACTCAGGACGAGCAATCAACTGCGTGAGGAGGGCCGTGAGGTGCCGGTCTTCCTGCTGAACGTGCTCCAACGAGCCGGTGTTCGCCTCTGCAACCAATGACGAGCTGTAAGGGCGGTCGCGACGTCGCGACGGGAACACCGCACCAAAGTTCTGCTTCATAGCCTGTGTGATCCTCGCGATGTCACCGGCAGCGAATCAGGTCGGCTCGGCGTGGAGGTATTCCCATACTGCGAGAAATGAGTCAGCTAATACGACACCCGAGAGCGACGGGGTGACGAACGCGTCTGGACTGTGCGCACGGGCGAGGTGAGCAAGAGGCATGGGGAAGGAGGAGGGAAGGACGCACGCTCGGTCACAATATCCCTGGCCCCGTTCAGGCTGAGGATATGCACTTCTTGGCCTTGTTCCGGCATGCTCCCTCGTGTGGTGCAAGAAAGCGGGAGAGAAGCTGCCGAAGCGAGAGCACCGAGCGATGAGGTCCGCGGACGCTCCGCATGGTGACGGCCAGGAGGCAAGAGTTGAGACGGCATCGACCAAGCCGTTGAGGGGACAGAAGCGAAGCGGAGTAGCACGAGAAGCAGCGAGCAGTACTGCAGAGAAGCATAGATACGCACCTACTGCCTTCTACGCGCCCCACCACCCGCCGACCCTCTTTGGCCTGAAGACCTCCGTCTCTCCCTTCTCCCCTTGCACCTCCTGCGCCTCGCGCGCCGCCAGCCTCGCCTCTTCCAGCCCCCCGTCCTTCACCCGCACAGGCGGGAGCCGCTCCACCCGCCGCTCGTACACCCACTTGCCGCTCACGGGCTTCCGCAGGGGGATCGGCCCCGCGCGCGCGAGGCGCGCGTCCCGCTCCGCGCGGAGGAGCGCGTGGACGCTCTGCGCCCAGGCGGGTGTGGTGCTCGACTCCGCCTCCGCGCGCGGGAGCTTCGCCTCGACCCACCTGCCTGCCTCGCGTGTTGCTGAGGCCGCCGGGACGGGCTGCAGCGCCTGGAAGACGTGCACGCCGTCGGTCCACACCTGGTGCGTCACGTCGACGCCCGCCTTGCGCGCGCGTAGGGCGAGGACAGTACATTCGTCGCGGAGGCACTCGAGGCCGCCGGCTTGGATGAGGAGGGGTGGGAGGGCGGAGAGGGAGGAGAGCGGTCCGAGGGCGGGCGAGATGTAGGGATGGGGGAGGAGGCCGAGGTGGTGCGACTTCTCCAGCGAGGGGACGGACGAGGAGAGGTACATCCGTGGCGGGTGAAGCGGGTCGGCAGGGTTGTCGATCACGAGGTAGTCGTTCGGCTACGCGTGTGCGGCCGGGCCGGTCAGCCCAGTTGAGAGCGAGGGAGAGAGGAGATGAAGCGCACCTTGTTCTCGTTCCAGCTCGCAAAGCTCGTCGAGAGGTCGGACCACGGGCTGAGGAGGATCGCGCCGCCGACCTGCGGCAGGTGCGCGTCGCGGAGGTACTTCATCAGTGCGAGAGCGAGGTTCCCGCCAGCCGAGTCGCCCTCAACGATGATCTGGTCGGCGGGGATGTGCAGCTCTGCGAGCGGTACGAACCGTGAGCGGGTTGGAGGGAAGAAGAGGCGGGGAAGGCGCACCTTCGACGAGGTAGAAGTACGCAGCGACGGCGTCGAGCAGCGACGCAGGGTAGCGGACCTCGGGCGACAGGCGGTAGTCAACGGCTACGGGTTTTCGCCAGAGTCAGCGACTTCCGCACGGCGCGAGCCCAGTGCGAGAAGTTCAAGCGTGACGGACCAAAGACACGGCACTTGGTGGCTTCGGAGAGCAAGACGTGCAGGCCGCGGTGCGTGCGTGGGCTGAGGCGGACGTGGGCGCCGCCGTGAATTGCGAGAATGATCTTGTCGCTGCGGGCCGTCTGTGGTGCCTTGACGAGGTCGACGTGCGCGACCCATTCGGCCTACCGGCAGAATTAAAGAAGGGAATCAGTCAGCGTCTCCTACTTCCTCCGTTCATTCAGGCGCGGAGACGAAAGACGTCAAGGGAGCGCGGGCGGACGTACCTGCAGCTTGCGGTCGCCAGTCTCCTCGGAGTCGAGCTCTTCCAAAACGCCCTTGAGAGCGCGTTTCTTGACGGCAATCTCAATCTCCGTGACGACCCCGTCCTTGACCTTGTCCTTGCCGACGGCGATGAGCTTCTCGATCGAGTCGCGCTGCTCCTTGGCCAGGCGGATAATCTCCTCCGGCGACGAGGGCGGGTTCTTGCGGCGCGCGCGGACGAGCGAGACAGAGCGCCAGCGGATGACGGCGGTCAGGACTGAGAGGAGGAGCGGCCAGGTCGGGGCAGGGGCTGCGGACCGGGGGTCGAGCGGGGTCAGGTGGTGGGTCCGGGGAAATGCAAGATGGGACACACGTCCGACTGTCAGGTGATACAGCGTGGCGTGCAAGGCCGCGCCGAGCATCCCTGCCACGGTCGAGCTGGGTGGGCGAGGGTTAGGGCAGAGTCCGATGCTTGTCCTGGTAGGGAGGCGGAGCGTACAGCTTGCTTGTGAGCGAGGGGGCGGCGGGAGCAGGCACCTCGAGGGGCTCGTCGGCAGCCATACTGATGTACTTCCGAGTCCAGCGAGTCGAGCAGGAGGGAGAGAAGATCGAGCGGAGACGGCGCGGACGGAGCGGAGTCGAGGCCGAGGTGACCGGAGACCCGGGTCGCCGTTCCAAGCGGGTGCTGCTCAGATGCGCGCAACCCCAGAGCCAAAGACAGCAAGTCCAGAGAAGCGGAGGAGAGGCCCACAATAAAGGAGGACGACGGCGTTGGGGATCTTTGAGTGCAGGTGACTGCTGTCTCATCTGTTCCCCCTCTTCCTCAGGAGAGAAGGGCGCGACGTCAGAGCTCCTTCCCCCCGCAGCCGACCTCGACCGCGGGCGACAGCAGCGCTTGCTCTTCTCCCACAAGTCGCTTCCTTCCACCAAGCCCAGACTACAGACGCCATGCTCGCCCGCACCGCCCTCCGCACCACCACCACCCCCGCGCGCGCCCCCCTTGCGCCCCGTCTCACGGTGCGCGACCCCTTCCCCGCCCTTCCCGTCATCACCTCGCACTCACACTCTCGGCTCGCCCCCAGCGCACCTACGCTCAGGAGGGTGTTGCCGGCAAGGAGCCCATCAACCAGGAGCGCGGTAACTCCAAGATGCCCATCTACCTCGTCGGCGCCATCGGCGTGCTCCTGGCAGGCTACTTTACCGGAGTCTTCGTGCGTCCCTGCTCTCTCTCCTCGCTCGCCAGGATGAGGTGCCGAGACGAGGCAGCTCCACCTCCTTGCGTGCTACGATGCGCGATTTGGGAAGGCCGATCCCGCTGACGCTCCTCCCCTTCACTCCCGCCATCGGTCGCTCCTCTCGTTACATCCATGCACGCGCGCAGAACACCCCGCCGACGCCCGCGGTCAAGAACATGCAGCAGGCAATGCATCCCAAGACCCCCGAGGCCAAGGCGGCGGCAGTGCGTCCTGTTTCCCTTCCTTCCATCTCCCTTCCTTCCCTTTCGTGCGAGGGGACTGACGACGCGAGCACGCAGGGCACTCGCGAGGACCCGCACGACGAGCCGGTCAAGGCGGGTGGCGATCTCAAGGGCCGCCAGTAGACGCCTTCTCGTCCTTCTCCCCCCCCCCTTATAGTCCGATTCCAGCACGTACATACCCCCTCATCGAGCTAACCGAATAGTAGCAATCAACGCTGTCAGCAGTGCGTATTATGGTGAAGCGAGATGCGACGCTTGCTTTTCTTTCGCTTTACTCTCCTTGCCCTGGCCTGCCAGTGCCTCCCTTATTGTGTCCCTCATCTCTCGGCTGTCGAGCGCTACCTGACCCATGTACTATGTCTGTTCACCGTTCGGCAGTCCCGGCGCTTCCCACTCGCTCAGTACTGCCTCCCCCAGTACCTCAACCCCCTCCTGTACCCGCCCTCGCCGCTCTTGCCCAACGCCCTCTCCTCCGGGGCCTCCAGCACAGTATCCATGTGCTCCAGTCGGTGCCCGCGCCGTGCCGAGTGAGTGGCAAACGGCTCGGCAAGCGCGAGGCGCGTTCCTGCGAAGAGCGCGTTGAAGTAGGTGCTCATCTTGCGCTGGTGCAACGAGGACAAGAGTGGGTGGTCAGTCTTTGAAGGGGAAGGACGGGAGGGCATCGGAAAGGAGACGGGGGCGACAAGAACGCAACGCACACACGCCTCCTCCTCAGCATCGGTCACCTCACGATCCTCGCTGCGCACATCTGCTGTACAAGGGCGGAACGGCGGGTTCAGCGGTGCACAGAAAGTGCGAAGGGAGCAAGAGGACGGACCGGAGTTGCCTGTGCGCGCGCTAGGGCTGTCAGCCTGCAGATAGAAGCAAAGGAGGGAGACAGGAACGTACCGAGCTGGACGACCTGATCCTCCTGTTTCGAATCGTGGCCAGTCAGCGGCTGTCGCGTCCCTGCTCTCACGTAAGAGGGGGAGAACGAAGGGAACGCATCGCGCACCATGTCCAGGATGTTGCGGACCGCACTTTGGATCTCGCCCACGGCCTCCTTGCCCTTGCCCTGCGTGATGAATTCATTGTATTGCTGCCGGTACGCCTGCTGCAGCGCGGTTGCCCTATTGAACTCTGGCGGGCAGATGTGGATAATCAACTCTGCCGTTCTTACAGGAGCGGGCCGGGGCGGAAAATCCCGAGGAGAAGGGCAGAGGCGGACCTCGCGCGTTCTCTGCAAGCTGGTGCTCGATCACTGCTTCGGCCAACCCGTGCGGCTGCTTGTGCTTGAGGATCACGAGGCATGCTGTGTACCGCCGGCGCCACGTTCGAAGGGAGAGGGGGATGGGGCGGTCAGCGTGCGTCGCTGTCGCGCGCAAGGAAGGGGCCAGGACGCACCATCCCTCACTGCGCGAGCTCATGACATGTTAGGACCGGAGACGGGCGGGAGAAGTCGAGGGAGAAAGAGCGCACCAATCCTCATCTTACCGTTGAGCACCGTCTGCAGTCGCGGGCTTAGGTGCGTGATGTCGGGCGGATGAATGATTCCAGTTGACATCTGCCTTGCCTTGCGGATGGCGAGGTGCCGATGGTGGAAGAGCGGGAGAGGGGAGGAAGCAGCAGCGAGATGGAGCAGCGGAGAGGCCGCGGAGGGTCCGAGAGGAGACGAGAAGCGGTACACAGTGTCGAACAGGAGAACAGCGCACACAGCAGCTGAGCGAAAAGGCTAACCAAGCGGAAACGGAGTAAAGAAAGGAGCGAGAGTTGCGTATAATGTCACCGTCGAGTTGCGTCTCATCGCACCGTCCTCGGAGCACCCTTCCCTCCTTCAAATTCCTGGGGCACGCTCTCTCCTAACCACCCGCCTGCATCGCCTCTCCACACCCGCAACCCCCCGAATGGGTCGCGACAGGGGCGCGGTTCCCGCACACAGCCGGCGTGCGGAGAGGAAGAGGTCGGTGATGTCGGTGTGCCAGCCTGCAAGAGCTCGAACAGGTCAGAATCAATGTGTGAATAGAGATGGGCGGGCAAAGCCAAGAGATAATAGTACGGGAAAAGACTGTGGGCGAAGCGACTGGGACGGCGCCGCGTTGCAGGCGTGTCCTCCGCGCGTGCGGCTGCAAGCCCTTGCATAGCGGCGGTCTGGGCCCGAAGATAGGCTGCGTCCACCAGAGTCAGGACGCAATGAGTCTCACGGCGAGCCTGAGAGGAACGGACCAGACGGTGAGCGACTTGGGAAGGCCGATTTCGGAGATGAGATGAGCTCTCCCCTCTCGCCATTGTTCGCTTGATCCGTACATCTCCGCAGGCGTGCAGAATACGCCCCCCGAGGCCCAAGGTCGAGAACATGCAGCAGGCAATGCACCCAAGGCCGGTGTGCCGGCAGTGCGTACCGTGTCCAATGCACCGACGGCCGGTGTGCCGGCAGTGCGTACCGTGTCCTTCCTCCCCTCTCACACGGAGAGACTGACGAGGTGAGCACGCAGAGCCCTCGCGAGGACTCGCACGACGAGCCGGTCAAGGCAGGCGGCAACCTCAACGCCGCCAGTAAACGCCTTCTAGTCCTTCTCCCCCTTTGGCGCACTTCACCCTTCCGGGCACTTTCCGCCCATCTTCCGATTCCAGCACGTACACACCCCTCATCAGACTCCCTCTCAGCAGTGCTTCCTTCTGAGAGAGATGCGTCGCTTCCCTCTTCCTCGCTTGCTCTGCTCGTCCATGACTCCTTCCTTCCCCGGCTTCACACCTTCATCGCTGCATCGCTTCGCACATCAGCATTGTCTATCCCCTGTGCTATGGTCCTATGGTCCGCTACTTAGTACCTTCTCCCCCAGTACCTCAACCCCCTCCTGTATCCACCTTCCCTCCCGCCCTTCCCCAGTGCCTCTTCCTGAGCTTCCTCCAGCACAGGACTCACTTCCCTCATGCGCCTTCCCCGCTTCTGTCCGTGCCTGACCGAATGCGCTGCAGGCGGCGGCGCGAGCGACGATCGCGTCGACGAGAAGAGCGCGTCGAGGTAACGGAGTACGGCGGACTGCGCACACGAGTAATGAGGGGCGGGCGAAGGGGAGCGCGGAAGAGGCGAAAGGCGCACGCAGGCCTGCTCCTCCGTTTCGGCGCTCTTGCGCTGCGCTATGGGCGCGAACAGCCTGCGGGTCGTGCCTGCGCGAGAGAAGCGGTACGATAGGAAAGGGGGATGAAGGCAGTCAGGCTGCGCAACCGAAGGGAGAAGGACAGGGTGCAGCGGGCGCACTGGTGCTGCCTGCATGCAACCAAGAGCGCGGTCAGCCTCCGCGCGTGCAGAAAATATGGGAGAGCGGGACGAACGGAGCTCGACGACCTGCTGCCTCTGTCGTCTCCTGTGTCGTCAGCGTCCCTCTCGGCAGAAGGCGAAAGCAGGGCCAGGGGGGTGGGGGCGGAGGCGGAAGGGGGGGGGGGGGGAAGCAAACGGCAACGTACGGCCATCAGCACGCTTTGGACGGCTGTCTGGATTGCCCCTTCGGCTTCCTCGCCGTACTCCTTCGAGAGGTACTCGTTGTACTTCTCTTGGTAGGCACGCTCCAGTTCGGCGGCTTGCTCAGCCTCTACGTGCGGGGAACCGCCGTCAGCGAGGGAGCGGAGGAGAAGAGCAATGACACCGGGAAATGAACACAAGCCATCGCACCCTGCGCGTCCTCGGCAAGCTCGTGCTCGATCACCGCCTTGGCGAAGCCGTGTGGCCGCTTGTGACGGAGGAGTTGGTCACACGCTGCATGTCGCGACCGGGTTAGCGGACAGCGCGCAAGGAGGAAAGGGGAACGGTTTGGGGAGGGGAGAAGGAAGGAAGCGCGCCTCTTTTGACTGCAAGTTTACGGTGAGCCAGGGCTGAGAAGGATAAAGGGCCGATGGGAAACAGCGCGCACCAAGCAGGATCTTCCCCTCGAGCGTGAGCCGCAAGTGGTCCGTGTCGGGGAGAAGGGAGAGGTTCGGCTGAGGCGGGAGTGCGACCGACATGCTGCGTTGTGGATGTGCGAAAGATCTGGGGAGAGCAATAGAGGAAAAGAAGCGTAGGAGGCGCAGCTGCCCAGATGAAAGAGCGGAGGAGCCGTGGCAGGGTGGATAGGAGAATGAGGCAGTGCAAGGGAGTCGAGATGCTGAATAGTGAGGAAGGATGCAGCACAGCAATCAGCAAAGCAAGAAAGGCAACGAGCGAAAGACCGAGGAATGAAAATAGGGAGACCTGAGCCTCCTCGCTCCTCCCTCCCTCAGCGCTCCGAGTCAGTACTGCTGTGCCCCCTCCCGCGTGCGGAGATGGCGATTGGAGGGAGAAGAGGTGGGAAGAGATGTTGGTATAGCAACTCAACACTGTCAGCAGTGCGTACTTAGGTGGAGTAAGATGCGCAGCTTCCGCCTGCATATCTGGTTTCCCACATCTTTCGGTGGTGAGCGCGCACTCCCGAACCCGACAATGTCTGTTCACCGCTCGGCTGTCTCGGCGCTTCCCACTCGCTCAGTACTGCCTTCCCCAGTACCTCAACCCCCTCCTGTACCCTCCTTCGCCGCTCTTGCCCAGCGCCGCCTCCTCCTCGTCCTCCAGCACAGTATCCATGTACTCGGGCCCTCGCTGCCCATGCTGCGCCGAGTGCAGCGCAGACGGCTCGGCAAGCGCGAGGCGCGTTGCTGCGAAGAGCGCGTCGAGGTAGGTGATCACGGCGGACTGGCGCATATGGAGGAAGACAGCGGTCCGCGTCAGGGCAGCGGGAAAGGAGAGATGGGCGAAAAGAACGCAACGCACACACGCATTCTTTTCTGTTTGGGCGACCTCAAGCTGCGTGTTGCGCACATTTGCTGCGTACGGGCGAGACGGGGGGTTAGGCGGTGCGCGGAAAGGGGGAAAGAAGAGGAGGACGGACCCCAGTCGCCTGCGCGTGCTAAAGCGGTTAACTTGCGGTTAGTAGCGAAAGGAGGGAGACAAAAGCGCACCGAGCTGAACAACCTGCCGCTCCTATTTTCATGCGCCCTCTGTCAGCGATGGCCCCGTCCGTCGACCATACGAGCGCTAGGAGACGCGCCGTACCGCAATGAGGATCTCGCGGATAGCCTGCTGGATCTCGCGCACGGTCTCCTCACCGCTGCCCTGCGAGATGTACGCGTTATACTCCTGCCGGTATCCCTGCTCCAGCGCAGTCGCCTTGTCTGATTCTGCCGGGAGACGTGGGGTTGTCAGCTCTTCCATTATCCGAGAGCGGGCGCAGGCGGTAAGTCCCGAGGGAGAGGGAGAGAGGGGCAGAAGCGGACCTCCCGCGTTCTCCACAAGCTGCTGTTCGATCACTGCTTCAGCAAACCCAGCCGGATGCTTGTGCCCAAGGATCACATGGCATGCTGTGTATCACGGTCGAAGGGCGAGCTGCGTCACTGCCGTGCGCAAGGAAGGGACCGGGACGCACCCTCCTTCACTGTGCGAGCTCGTGGCATGTTAGAACCGGATAAAAACGGAAGGAGTTGAGGGAGACAGAGCGCACCAAGCGTGATCTTGCCTTCGAGCACCTTCTGCATTTGCGCAGTGAGGTGCGAGAGATCGGGCTGAACAGGACCTTGGGCGGACCTGCTGCCTTGCCGAGCGCGACGTGCGGGCGGGCGGACGTTCAGCCGTGCGGAGAGGAAGAGTTGGGTAATTTCGTCGTGTGCGGTAGTCTGCAAGAATGCGAACAGGTCAGAATGACCTGAAGAAGAAGAGGGGCGGCAAAACCAGGACGCGGAACGGGAAAAACAGATGGGCGAAGCAACGCACGCAGGCGCGTTCTTCTGCGCGTGCGGCCACAGCGGCGGCAGAGCCGCCCTGGGCGCGAGCGCAGGCTGCAGACAGAAGAGTGAGACTGCGACTGAATAACGAGGGGAGCAGAAAGTCGGACCATCTTTTACTGCAGAATTCACCGAGAAAAGAGCGGAAGAAAAGGCCGTTGACTGAGTCAGCTCGCATACGTGAGCGGAGGAGGGGATCGAAGCAGGAAAGCAGAGCGTACTAAGCTTTCCAACCTCCCTCAGCTGTCCCTCCGGCGTTAGCCCTCCTGAACGAGGGAGCAAGCGAGCGACGCACTGCCGTGAGCACACTCTCCACCGCGTCCTCGACCGCATTCGCCGCTGCACGCCCAGTCGGCTGCTCGAGATAAGACCTGTACTTCTGCACCACACGCTCGTGCAGATCATCGGCGTGGTCGCGCTCTGCGCGTCGCGGGGCAGGACGAGTAAGTGTGAGAAGGAGGGGGGAGGGGCGCTACGCACCCCCGCGTTCTACTGCAAGCTTGTACTCGGTGATATCCTCGGCGAAGCCTGGCGGCTGGCGGTGCGCGATGATCTCGCTGCATGCTGTGCGGCGGAAGAGCGGGGTGGGTCAGCAGCGTCGTCCAGTCCTTGCCCTCCGCGTTACCAAAGCCGGGTCGACGCGCACCTCTTCTCACTGCGAGTGGTTGCAGCGTTAGCTCAGGGCGCCTCAGGCGATGGGTGGGAGGACAGGACGCACCACGCACGACGTTCTGCGTGAGCGTGTTCCGCAGCGCCGTCGGGATGGTAACGGCCTGCGCGGACATAGCGAAAAGTAGAGGCAATGGTGGTGGGAAGAGGACAAGCTATAGATTAGCTGGGAGCATAGACCGAGCGAAGCGCGGAAGATCCGTGAGACTGAGAGAGGAGAGGAAAGGAGAGCGAGGAGGCGATGCGGGAGCCAGGTCGGCGCGAGCAGCGGGAACAAGCATCATGTTGGAGACGTTGGCAAGGGAGTCTTCCAGGAGGGGCGCGCGGGTCCGGAGAAGGAGCGCTGCAGTGCAGGCACGTGCTGAGGGACACAAGGGCGACACTCGCGCCGGCGCCTGAGCGCCCGTCCCTCTCAGAGCTGTCCACAGCCCTGACGATCGGTCCGCCACTCGCAGCCACAGCGCCCGTGACGCTCTGCACCCCTCCAGCGCATCGAGCGGACGCCAGCGGATGTCGCCCTGATGAGGACGAGTGATGCGAGTGATCGGCGAAGCCGGGCGAGCTGCAGCTGGGCAGGTGCCGTACAGAGACCTGAAGCAAGCGAACCAGCATGCGCCTGCTCTCCCGGAGACGCTCGAGGTGAGCCGGTCGATCGTGATCTGTGCCAACCTCGACGTCGCCCTCTCGCTTCTCGCGTTCTCGCTCCCATCAGCTCGGAAGGGATGACCCGTCCGCTGGACCTCTTACTGCTGGGCACAGCGACCTCGTCGGGCCTCCCCGCCGTCACTTGCCTCACCGACGCCGAACGCGGCTGCCACTGCTGCCGATCCACCCTCGACAAGAACGACCGAGACGCTCAGAAGAACGTCAGGAGGAACACCAGCGCCGTGCTCAGGATCCCACCGGAGCAAGAGGGTGAACGGGAGAGGACCATCCTCATCGACGTGCGTTTCCTCTGCGTCTCGCAAGGGGAGGATGAGGAGCACAGGACTCACTTCGCACAAGACTGACCAGCGCTCGCGTGCAGTGCGGCAAGACGTTTTACTCGGGTGCGATCGAGCACTGGCCTGCCAAGAAGCTGCGCGAGATCGACGCCGTCCTGCTCACCCACGCGCATGCCGTCTGTCCCCTCTCCCTTCCCTTCTTCACCCCGCTAACCCCCCGCTGCGCCCACCCGTAGGACGCCATACTTGGTCTGGACGACCTGCGCGGTGCGTCCCCCCGCGCGCTTCCCCGCTCCACCTACGTCGAGCTCATGCCCGCATCGTTCGTTCCGCGCACGCACAGGGTGGACCCTCCGCGGCGCGATCCAGCCCAGCATCCCAATCTACCTCACGCAGGAGACGTTCAACGAGGTGTCGAGGGTGCGTGCGCCCCGCTCCTTTCCCGTATTTGTGCGCGGGTGGACTGACGGCCGCGCGGGCAGGCGTTCCCGTACCTGACGAACCTGGGCAAGGCGGTGCGTCCCTCTTCGGTTCCCCTCCCCTGCGACGGCATTGACGAAAAGACGTGCGTGCGTAGACCGGAGGAGGCGACGTCCCTGCGCTCACGTGGCATGTGTTTGACGAGAACGAGCCATTTGAGCTGTTTGGCGTCAAGATTACGCCGTTGCCTGGTGCGTCGCGTCTCCTCCGCTGAGACATGAGCTGCACTGTGCCCTACTCCCCTCAAAGCACCCTCAAACCCTTTTCTCGGCTCACACGCTCGCGCCCGCAGTGCACCACGGCAAGTTCTTCACGACGCCGCCGCGGCCGTACACCTGCCTCGGCTTCCTCTTTTCGACGAGCATCGCGTACCTCTCGGACGTCAGCTACATCCCGCCGTCGGTGTGGAGCGTGATCGAGCGCACCCTCGCAGGCGAAAGGCTCGACGCGCTCGTGGTGGACTGCCTCCGGATCGAGCCGTTCACGAGCCACTACGGCGTAGGGCAGGCGGTGCAGACGGCGAGGAGGATGGGCGCGAGGAGGAACTACCTCGTGCGTCAGGCTGCATAGCCTTTTCTTGCGAAGGAATGGTAGCTGATGAGCTCTTCCCTTCGTCCTATCCTGGCTCGCACTCTCGCTTACTCACATGCCCATTATACCCTTCAATACCCTATGTACGACCGCGTGCACGTCCTCCATGCTCGCACCTATCACTTCCTCTGCCGCCCGCGTGCGCCCGCCCTTGCGCAGATCGGGTTCGGGCACCGAACCTCGCACGCGCTCTGGCTCGCCCTGTGCGAGGCGCTCTCGACCTCTCCCCCGACGCCCTCTCCGCTGCCGGTCCCCCTCGACACGCAGGTCCCCACGGCCGAGCACGCGTGGGAGCTGTACAACGGGCACGCGAGCCCGTCGCGCGAGGACGCGCGCGTGTTTGTCGCGAGGGGATTGCAGGCGGTCGAGGCGTGGGAGGCGGGCTCGAAGGAGGCGGAGAAAGGCGGAACGGGGGACGTGTGGGTGAGGCCGGGCGTGGATGGGATGACGCTGAGCACAGGAGGGCGGAGGAGGGGGGACGATGAGTATGGGTATGAGGAGGAGAAGGGCGGGGACTAGAGGGTGTAGCCACTAGAGCTGAGATAGAAGTAACATCGCTTACAGTTATGCGTGCGCGACTAGACATGCGAGATGAGATCGAGCCGACGAGGAGGGGGAACCTCGCCGAGATGGGGTCGTCTCGTCGTCGTCGCCCCCTCCAGTCCCGAGGCAGGAGCCGTCCTATCACAAGCGTAGAGGCGCAGGCCATCAGCGCTCCTCCGCTCCCACTCCCTCCGTCCTCCCGCGTGAGCGAGTGCGCGCTCTCCTCCTCGTGCGACCGTCGCTCCCCTCCGCCGCCGTCCCCGCTCTCGTCGCCCCGCCAGCGAGTGCGCCATCGAGCCAGCCAGCTTAAGCTCACAGCCTGTGTCATACGAGCTCACCAACGAGCTCAGAGGTGCGTTTTGCGCCGAACGCGCTCATCGCCTCGCGCAGCTCGCTTGACTCGCTCCGGCACTCGCGCCTCCGTGCGCTGTGTGGAGCACGCGGGTCGGTCCTCAAGCATTCATCAGGCGCATCTAGCGGGGCGCCTGTGCCCCGGAGGAGGACAGGGGCGGGTTGCGTCGCAGGGAGGGGACTCCGCATGGTCGACGCTGGGCGAGGTTACGCGGGGCGGGGAGGGCAGTAGAGCGCTCGAGCGACACGACCAGCACCGCGGGAGAGCATCTGGACCTCGCTCAACCATCCCGGAGCATGGCACTAACTCTGCTCTCCTCCCCTCCCTCGCAGCTCCTCGCTCTGCTTACTCGGCCGTCAACCCGCCTCTCCTCCGCCAGCCCTTCCGTATTGCCCAAGAACGCGCAGCTGCAGCCGACACTCAGAGTCGACCGCAGCGTGCCCGTTCTTCCTCTTCCCGGTTCTCCGCCTCTCGTCCGTGCCGTAGCTTTCCCTTTCCCGGTTCGTTTCCCTCTCTTGCCCAAGTACGTGCACCTGCTGACTGACCAAGCATTCACACGCCCGTAGGCTCGCCCCGACCGCCTCTCCCGCCCCGCGGTCCCGGCCCATGCCGCCCTCCTCCACCTCCCCCCGCGCGCCCTCCGCGGCCCTACCCCGCCGCGCGACCTCGCCAATCCTGTCCCCTTCGACGCCGGATTCGCCGTCCCCGCCACGCTCCCCGCCCAAGCAGCTGTTCAGCGGCGCGCTCGCCCCCAGCTCGGCCAGCAGCTCCTCCGGCAGCGGTAGCGGCCGCGGGCGCCGCGCAACCCGCAGCGGGAGCGTCCAGGCGCGCCGCAGCGCCGCAAGCCTCGGCCTCGGCGTGCACTTTGCCAACATGAACGAGCTCACCGCGGGCGCGGCGCCGTCCCCCTCCCCAAGCCCAAGCGCGAGCCTGAGCCCCAGCCCCGTGCTCAGCACGAGGCAGACGCCCTCCCCCGCCGCGAGCACAAGCACGTCCCCCTCACGACCTGAGGGCGCTGCAGACCGCCGCGCGAGCGTCTCGTTCGCGCCGGCGCCAAGCACCGCGGCGGGCGGAGCGGGAGGGGCGAGCGCGTCCCGCGCGCCGAGCCGCAGACCGAGCCTGACGCACCTCGCGAGCTTCCTCAGCGGGATCACGCACCACACGCGCGTGCGTTCCCCCGGCCCGAGCGGCGGCCGCGGCGTCTCCCGCTCGGCGAGCAGGAGCTGCTCCCGCGCGGGGTCGCCCGGGCGCAGGAGGAGGGTAGCGAGCGGGGACAGCGCTCGCAGTGACGAGAGCGAGGACGAGCGCTGGGAGGACGACAAGGAGGAGAAGGAGTTTGACTGGTTCGCGCATGCCCCGCCCAGCGGCGCGTTCCGCTCGCCGAGCATCAGCACGAGCCGCGTCCGCGCTGCGAGCCGCACGAGCTCGGTCGCAAGTCGATCGAGGAGGAGCAGCGTCGCGTCGATGCAGCCGCCTGGCACGCCCGGCGCGGGCAGCCCGCACCCGCTCTTGCACGAGCTCGTCCGCGAGAACACCACGGGCGGGGTCGCGCCTGCTGAGGGCACGGGTGCGGCCACTGCGGCTGCGTGGGAGTCAGCGAACGAGACGTACAAGCCGAGCGTGCTCACGACGCCGCGCGCGCACGCCTCGCCCGACGAGGAGCCCTTCCTCGAGTCGGGCCCGAACTCGCCCGCCGGGCTCGCGAGGACCAAGACGTACGACTCGGAGATCAGCGACGCCGAGAGCGAGGACCTCCGCGACGTCGATGTCTTTGACGAGGGCGAGCGCGTCGGCGTCGGTGTCTGGCTCGAGGGCCGCGGCGGCTACGTCCGCGACTGTTTCGCCGGCCGCGCGGACGTCGACGGGAAGGCACCGGGCAACGGGCTCGACGGGCCGAGGCAGCTTGAGATCGAGAGGAGGCTCGGCGAGGGCACGTACGCGATCGTCTACCTCGTCCGCGAGGTGCTCTACGACCCCGACCCGACCGATGACGACATCCTCAGTCCGATCGACCCGCTCGCCTCGTTCGAGTTTGACGAGCCCTCTGGCGGCACCGAGGGCGAGCGCCCGAGGATGCACTCGTGGGCGAGCGAGACGTGGAATCCCATGCCGCCGCGACCGACGTATGGGCAGTACTACGCGCTCAAGTGCCTCTGCAAGAAGAACCTCACAGAGGACCTGATCGAGGTACAGCGCAACGAGGCGTTCCTCCACCGCGCCCTGCCCAAGCATGAGAACATCGTCCAGATGTACGGGGTGCGTTGCGGGTTGTTTTCTCTCTCCCCCTCTGGCCGTGCAGCGCTGACGACGGAATGAGTGCTCGCAGGCCTACGAGACGGACGATTGGCTCTTCCTCGTTCTCGAGTACGCCGGCGGACGCGACGCGTTCTACTGGCTCCTCGAGGCGCAGGAGCACGGCACCGAGGACCTGTACTCGCGCGCTGCGTCCCCCGCCGACGACGGCCGCCGCCGCTCGAGCTTCGACTTTGACACCGACGGCGAGGGCGACGAATCGGCACTCTCGCGCACGATCACGGCCGACACGCCCGCGCACCTCCTCGTCGACGAGACGCCGCCGTCGCCGTCGCTTCTCAGCGCCGCGATGGGCGACCAGCTCCTCTCGCGCAAGCGCCTCCGCCTCATCAGCCGCATGTTTGGCCAAATGTGCGCCGCGGTGCAGGCGTGCCACGAGCGCGGCATCTCGCACCGCGACATCAAGCCCGAGAACTTTATCGTCATTGACGGCAAGGGCGACCGGGCGAGCGCGCCGATGGGCCACGATGCGCGCAAGGGCGTGGTCGTCAAGATTACGGACTGGGGGCTCGGAACGATGGAGGAGGAGTGCGAGGACTTTGACTGCGGGAGCAAGCCCTACATGGCCTACGGTGCGTCTCTCCGGGTATCCTCTCGTGGCGGGAGAGAGAGGCTGACGCTGCGGTACCTCGCGCTCGCAGAGTGCCGCAACAATCTCCGGCCGACGTACGACCCGCGGCAGGCGGACGTATGGTCCCTCGGGCTCGTCCTTCTGAACTTGCTGTACCACCGCAACCCGTGGGCAGACCCGTCGCTCGACGACCCCGACTTTGCCGAGTACGTCGAGGACCCGGTCGGGTTCCTGCAGAACCGCTTCGAGGGCATGAGCGACGAGGTGGCCCACTTCCTCGCCGACCGCGTCTTCTGCGACGTCCTCGAGATCGTCGACGGCGTGCCCAAGCGCCGCGTCTCGGCGGGCGAATTTGGCCGTTGGGCCAGCCGCCTCGTCATGATGATGGGCGAGGGCCAGCTCGGCCCGCAGCACCGCCCGCCGTTCTCGCAGGCAGACTCGTCGTACTCGGCGTTCGAGTTCTCTCCCGTCGCGACCATGCCTCTCTCGATTCCCGGCTCGGGCTCGTCACCCCTCCCGCCGACCGCGTCGCTCCTCTCGCAGTTCGCGCCCTCAACCGTCAAGCAGTCGAGCATCTTCGACGACCTCCCATCGGACCTGCGGCACGAGCTCCCGACCGTACACGAGGTCCCGGGGGACTCGTCGCTTGGGTCGTCCTTCGCCCCCTCGACCTTCACGAGCTCGACTCCTGCCCGCCCCTCGTACGTCACCTCGCCCACCGCCCTGAGCGAGGACGGCGACTCGCTCCCCTCGCCCACTTTCCCCTCCCCGCCGCTCCCGAACGCGCACCTCGCGTCCGCCTCGCCGGAGCAGATCGCCCGTCCGCTGCCCTGGGCGTCGCCGGACCTCAGCCCGCGCGCGACCAGCCCCGCGATCCCGCCGACGCCGCTTCCTGCCGCGGCGGCTGCGCCGAGCGGGCTTAGCCTGCTCGCACCGCCGGCGGCGAGGAGGCCGAGCCTGCTCGATGCGCAGGGTGAGAGCGCCGTGACGGTCATGCCACAGCAGAGCGGGGCGTCCTCGCCCGTCTCGCCGCCGCCGCCTACAGAGGCGCCCGCCGCGCCCGCAGAGCCTGC
Source organism: Rhodotorula sp. PL61-2 (assembly GCA_028828645.1). Classification (NCBI taxonomy): domain Eukaryota; kingdom Fungi; phylum Basidiomycota; class Microbotryomycetes; order Sporidiobolales; family Sporidiobolaceae; genus Rhodotorula; species Rhodotorula sp. PL61-2. Next base: position 123,895 of record JAPZQE010000023.1, read on the forward strand.
CAGCGCGCCCGCGCAAAAGTTGGAGCAGGTGCAGGCGAACGGCGATGAGGCGAAGGAGAACGGCGCGGAGGAGGCCAAGGCGGACGAGAGCCCCGAGGACGATGCGGCCAAGGCGGCGGCGGACAAGGCACACAAGTCGAAGCGCCGCAAGCGCGGCGCACGCAAAGAGAAGCGTGCGGCAAAACACGCAGAGCGGTCCTCGGCCTCGGCCGACGCTGCCGCTCCCGGCGTCTCCTCGCCCGTCTCTCCCGCGTCCCCCCGCTCCGGCAAGCTTCCGACCGTCAGCGAGGGGCACGACGCCGTCCTCGAGGATCTCGCCGCTGCTTCTCAGGAGCTTGCGCGCGAGCTGAGCCACGCCCGCTCGGGCTCGCACAACCGCCCTGCGCGCCCTAGGCCCGTTCCCTCGAGCCGCTCGCACGGGACGCAGTCCACGAGCGCCATCCCGACGCAGCCGCAGGACATTCCCGCCAAGAAGGGCGGCGGGGGCATGTTTGGGCGGCTCAAGACCCTCGTCAACGAGGGCAACCCCGACCTCGAGGCGTTCAAGCGGCGCGTCGACGAGCGCAACGCGTCCATCGGCGCCAGAGCCGACACGTACTCTGCGCCAGCAAAGATGCAGGGCGCCAAGGCTCCGCGCGGTAAGTACGACTCGCCGTTCTCGTCCCGCGGGTCGGTCGGCACCGCGAGCATGGAGAGCGACCGCGGCCGCTCGTCTGCGCAGCAGCAGTTGCCCGACCACTGGTCGTCCGCCTCGACGCGCCGCGACCGCCTCGCTGGCCGACGCGAGAAGGGCTCGACTCAGCAGAACGGCGCCGATTTCTCCCCCACGAGCTCGAGCGTCACGCGTGGCGGGCCGTCCACCCTCTCGGGGTTCGACTCGGCGAGCAGGACGCACACGCCCCTCTCAAGCTTTTCGAGCGTCGGGTCCCCCGCAGAGTCGGGCTCCTCCCCCGGCGCTGGCGCGTCCTCGATGGCGACCGTCCGCGAGTGGCGCCGCAGCCCCTCTCCGCCGGGCAAGCGCCCGTACTCGGCCGCTGCGCGCCCGCCCCCGGGACTCGCCCCGCCCGTCGCGCTCGCTGGTGCGGCTGGCTCGCCCCCGCTCCAACCTGTTGCTGCGAGACCCAAGCTTCGCGACGCCGCGACCGATACGAGCGATCTCGGCCAGCCCGCCGCTTCTCTCGCGCTGAAGCCGTCCCCCTCGCCGACGCTCGTCCCGCTCCCGTCCCCTTCCCCCGCCTCCATCGCGCGCAAGGACCCCCCGCGCGCGATCGTGCCCCCTCCGACGGCCGCACAACCCGCCTCCGCGCCCGTCACGCCCGTGCTTTCGCCCGCTTCGGCGCCGGGGCTCTCTCCCGCCTCGACGCCGGGTGGGACGGCGACGGGCGGGGGGAAGACGAACAAGCTTGCCAAGATGCTCAACTCCATCTCGGTGTTCAATCGCGCGCAGCCGGCGGCGGGGGCGGAGGGGGCGCAGTAGCGCGCGAAGAGGGAAGGTTCATTCGTTTCTGAGGAGGGGAAGGGGGTTGGATTGTCTTTAGCGCCACATCCTAAGCACACATCACATCGCATGGCCGTCGTCGTCGAACTCGCAGCTTTGGACACCATTGTAACGCTTGTATCCGCTCGCTAGACTTGCGCAGTCGTAAGAGTACGCCGGGAGCGCTTGAGTCTCTCGCCCTTTCCAGCTACTGCTTCCCGTATCAGGTCCGGCAAGACTAAGCATGGAATCCAGAAAACGGACAAATCATACTGACGAGCACACGCAGAAGCGGACAAGCACGCCTCGAAGCGGCTAGTACCCCCTCGATGCCCTCCTCCACCTCCCGCCCGCCGCGCCCCACCCCGCGCGCTTCCCGAGCGCATGCTGGCCCCCCTCACCCACCTCTTCGTCTTCCTCTGCGATCTGGTGCAGTCCGGAGCTAGGGTGCGCCGCACTCCCACGCCGCGACCCGCCCGACTGCAGGATCTCGACGACGTCGGCCTCGAGGCCCTTGAGGTAGCGCACGACGTTGCTCTGTGCAGATGGAAGCGTAAGAAGGGTCAGATCCGAGTGGCTGAAATGATGGCAAGAAATGGGGGAATGAAGGTAGGGAGGGGGAGGAGAGGGAACGCACAGAAATGAGCGCCTTCTCGAGAAAGACATGGTATTTCTGCTGTCCATCCGGGTCGCCGGAAAATTTACCGGCGGCTTCGCTGCCTGTGGTGGGCGAAAGGACTGAGTACGATGTTGAGATCGAAGCGGAAGCGAGGGAAAGACAGACACTTTTGGGCTACGGAAGGAAGCAGGTTCAGCGAGTTTCGACGAAAAGACGAAGGAGAAACCTACACCAGACTGCGACCTCGTCTTGCTGCGAGTGCCCACGAAGGAGTTGAAGATGAGTGCTACCGAGCAAACATGAGGAGCCGTCAACGTACGTAGTGCAAACACAAGTCAACTGCGCTCTCCAGCTTCTCCTTCGCCGTCCAACCCGCCGATGTGAGGATGTAGTCGGGAAATTCGCTCCTCAGGGCGTCCTTCGTGCGCTGATACTTCATGTTGGGGGCGATGAGGCGCTCGTCAGGCAGCAATGGGTTGATGCCCTTGGCGACTGGCGACGCCCAGTGGTCCAGCGTCAGTACAGGCTACTCCACGGACATGCCGGATGGATTACCCAGATCATCGTGCACGAAATCTGGGTTCGGTCGATAAAGGAGAGAAGCGGCATCAGCGGCGTCTAACGGATTCTAGAAAATCGGAGAGAGCGGACCACGGTCGCGCCTCGCCCTGACGAGTTCGATAGTTCGTAGCGCGAAGTCCGGCGGCGCCGAGGTCGTCAGCACTTCCTCCCATACTGTATAAACGAGACAAAGAGGGAAGCGTGGTGAGCTACACGCGCCAGCGCGTTGCTTCGGCTACGCACACTCTTTGGCTACGGAGGAAAAGACGGTAAGCTTTGGGGTTGGGTAGACGCGAGGAGGAGGGCGCACAATGCTTCATGCGACCGTTGAAGTGGCGCCCCTCCGCACTCGTCAGGTCGCCCAGCGGGGGCTGTTTCCTTGTCAGCACAGATGGGCGAATAGCAGTCGGCATATTTCCCACTTTGTGCGGCGGGAGCAGGCGAAGCAGAGAGGCAATGTGACGAAGAGGAGAGAGAAGGCGACTGCGCGGACAAGCCGAGGCATGTCCTCCTTGGGGCGGTGCACGGGGTACCAAGTCGCGTGTACAGCAGGAAGCGCAAGCAGCATCCCAGTGGTATGAGAGCGACGAAGCTGGATGAGACCCTGGACGACGAAGCGAGGATCGTTGAGGGAAGCTCCGGCGTCCGCCGCCCGTTGCGCGTGAAGAGGAGCGCTGAGAGGGCAGGACTGCGCTCGGCGGCAGCTGCAAGAGGTCGGCCTCGTTGTATCCTGTTGTCGTCAGGGCGAGCGGCAGAACGGGAGCGGACTGCCGGCGACCTTGGCAACCCGGAAGCATGCAACCGAGGCGTCGTTGGCGGAGGCTGGACGAAGGAGGACGTGCACCACGCAAGGCGAGCGCGATCGAGTGGTGTATGGACGTGTGTACGGTGTTGCCGGCAAGGAGGAGCACACTTAGTCTCGCTCGGAAGGCGAGGGAGAGCAGCGAGATACGAAAGGAGATGAGAATCGGAGCGAGGACGTGCAGGACAGCGACAACGCCGGCGGGGCTGCTTCCAGGAGGGAAAGAAGACCAAGAGGGCTTCCTCAAGGCTTGGCTGGACTGTACACGCAGCAGCTCGAGGTGGGAAAGGGGCGCACGCGACCCCACCATGACCCTCTGCCCCGGCCTCCCCCTCTTTCGGCTCTCACCCTCTCTCCACTCGTCGCAGCCCTCCGTGCGCGTCAATCGCTACTTTACTGCGTCTTGCTATATTCTACCGCCACGCACCGACTCGAACGAGCCCGCCCCGTGCCGCTGTTGCCGCTGCAGCCACCGTTCCCCAGCCCCGGCTCCTTCTGCCCCAGGAAATCCACACTGCCGCCATGAGCGCGTACGGTGAGCCGAAGCGCAACTGTACCCTCCCGAAAGGATTATACCTGACTCCTCCTGCGCGCACCAGGCCTAAGCGTCCTTCCCTCGCTCTCGAGCAGCCCCTCGGCCGGCACCTCCCCCTTCGCATCCCGCTCCACGCCCGCTTCGCCCCTCTTTGCGCCCACCGCCCGTGCCATATCACCCGTCCCGAGTCTCCTTGACGACGACAGCGAGGAGCCCGGCCACCGCTTTGGCGAGCGCCGCGCCTCCACCTCCTCCGACGAGGACAGCGGCTCGTCCCGCAAGGCCCGCACCTCGCCCGACTTCTCGGCACTCACGCCGCACGCCTCAAGCCCTACTTCGCCCAAGCGTGCGCCCGGCCTCTCGACGCCGCCGCGGTACGGGTCGTCATCCTCTGCCGGGTCCATCCCCACCCTCGCGAGCCTCAACGCGTCGTCCGCCATTGCCGATGAGGAGGACGGGGATGCCACGCCCCTCACCTCGCTCCCGATGCATCTCCCGCGCCCCAAGACTAAGACAGACCGCGAGCGCGAGCGCGCGCTCGGGCTCGTCAAGAACCCCGGTCAGAAGCGCGAGGGCCTCGGCGTCAAGCTTGCCCGCAAGCGTGCCAACAGCCTCAAGTGGGCCAAGTACGCCAACGTTGGGACGTTTGAGGTCGAGCTTGGCCTGAGCAACGACGACCTCAAGCGCAACTAGGCGAACGAAGGGGCCGGTCCCCTTCGTTCTCCTCCTGACCTGCCCGCATGTCTTTCTCTTTCCCATTCGTGCATCCTCTCCATCCGGCACCGACCCACACATGCTCCGCATCACCACTTGTATACCGCACGCCGTTTTGTTGTAGCCGTTTCGCTTTTCCTTCTCTCCTCCTCTCCTCACTCTTGCATCTCCCCTCTCTTTTCGTCATTTCGTTACGCACGGTTCGTACATAGACTTTCCTCCCTTCCCGTTGGCTTAGCCCCATTCTGCTTAGTCGCGCTTTGCCCACCCTTTCTGATGTAAAGACACTTGCTTCCCGTCGCCCACGCGAGGCGCTCTAGCCTCGCGGGCAGCCTCAGCATTCTTGCTTCTGCTTGCCGCTCCATGCCCTTCTCGCTGGCGCGGGCTCTGGCGGCGACGCTCCTGGACGGCATCTGTCGGCTTTCTGACGGAGACCCCTCTCGTCTCGGTGCTGGATTCTCGAGCTCCGTATCCTCCCGCCACCTTCCCTCCTCAGCCCTACTCTTCCGATCCTCGATGCGTCCTCGACACCTCGCTCGCTTCACTTGCACTCGACGACGATGCTTTTCAGACCTCCTGAGACCGAATCACTGCCCCGGGCTTCTGGATTGCACGAAGGCAGTCCTGGCTGTGCTGTGTCCCGTTGGTAGCGCTCCTCAGCGCTTTCTCCTCCCTTCTCGTTTCCAATAAACCGGAAGACACGGCATGTCGGCGAATGATGCGCAAGAGGTGCAAGACACGCATGCGAACCTCGCCCGGGGTGCGTTCGTTCTTTTCCCTCTTGCCCTCCACGCAGAGCCGCTCACTAATTCCTGTCGCACAGTCAAAGCCGGCAGGTCCACGTTTCACTGCTCGTCCCCCTCTCTTCGCCTTCGCTGACAACCCCCTCCCACCTCTACGTCGCTCCCGCGCAGTGTGGAAGCGCCTCGATAAGCCTGACCTCCTCCCTGCCGCTGCGGCGGTGTACGCGGTGCAGTACCAGCTCGAGAACCTGCACAAGGCACGGAGTGCGCCGCTCACCTTCCTCTGCACCTTTTCCCGCCCTCTTCTCCGCTGACCGCTCGCGATGCTGCAGTGGCACTCTTCGCCCAGGGCCAGCAGCATATCGAAGCTGGGGCACAGCGTAAGAAGCTAGACACGGACGAGGCGGCGCTGAGGGGGTCTTTGAGGAGGCTGCTGGAGAGGAGGGAGGCGCGGGAGGCGAGTGGGCTGCTGGAGGAGGCGACGGCGCTGGTGCGCTCATCCCTCCCATTTACTGCCTTGGTCTCAGGACTAATACGTGTCAATTTGCCAGATCAATACTCTCGACGAAGAAGGTGCGTCATTATCGTGTTCTGGAAGTGTTCTCCTCTCGATTGCGAAGGTCACGCTGACCTTTCTCTCCCACCCCTGTGCTCGTCCCGCAGTCCTCCACACCGGTACGCCCCGTCACGCTGATCCCTCTCGAGCGTGCTTACTAAAGCGTGAGCCGTGTTGCAGAGAGCTACGCGGAGGAGCAGCAGGAGGAGGAACCCGGCACGCCCGCAACGCGTGTAGCGGTCGATGTCGCTCGGCTCGTCGTGCGTCCCGCTTTCTCTTTTGCGAGAATCATGGTAACTGACCGTTAGCTCGCGTTGTGCAGCGCGGCGCGTACATCGGCGCCGAGCTCCTCGACTCGAACGGGCGTGCGACGCTTCTCGCGCACGCTTACAGAAGACGGCAAGCCGCGCTGGCGTCGTCCTCCTCCTCTGAGCCGCCTCTGACAGAGACGTCGGAACCTCCACCACCGCGACATGCGCTCCTTTCGCGCGTCGAGAGCGGCACGTCCGGCCGGCGCTCGCTCCGCGAGGCGAAGAGGAGCGGGCCGCGTGCAGCGGGCGCGAGCGGGTTGCGGAACGTCGAGAGCGCAGAGCATACGCTCGCGAGGGGCAGAAGGATGGGATTGCGGGCCGAGTGGAGGTACTTTGGCAGGGGGTATTGAGGGCAGTGTGCGCGAGGAAGGATTGCTCTCCTCAGCCTGGCTGCTTTCGCTCCTGCTTCTTCTTAACTTCCCCTGGGGACTCGCCGGCCTATCATCTTTCGGGTTTCAGCACGTCTGCTGCTGGACCATCGAGCTTGAAGGACCTCCTGTGCGGTCTTCTTGAGCCCCTCTCTCTCGCCTCCTCTCAAGTCGTCCGGAGAGTCCGCGGTTTCTCCATCGGCGTACCCGCACCCCTCCCGATGCTCCCCTCGGCGCTCGATGGCTGTGGCCTTCTCTCTCCCTTTCCGCTACGCACGTTTCCGCACTTCCGCTTGCCAAATGTCTGCAGAAGAGTCGAAGCAGGTTGAGGAGGCCCATGCTTCTCTCGCACGTAGTGCGTTTCTTCTCTGCCTGTCTGCGTCCATCCTGAATGGTTCTGAGGATTTGGCCTGTCCGCAGTCAAAAAAAGTGAGTCCCGCGCTGCCCTGTCACCGCATTGGCGGGAGCTAACTAACCCCCGTTTCCTCCCAAGTCTGGCAGGAGCTCCGCTTGCCGAACCTCCTGAGCGCCGCCTCTGCTGTTTGGTCAATCGAGCACCAGAGGCAGGAGATGCACAAAGCGCGCCGTGCGTCTCCCCTTACTCTTTCCGAGACGCGCTTAGCCTCTACCCGCGCAGAGAAGCACCGCCCGGTCGACGCGGCACGCAACACTGCGGAGGCGAACGAGGCAAACAACTTCCTCGCTCGCATGGCCGCGGACGAGAGGGCTGCAGACAAGGCGATGGCCAAGATGCTCGAGTATGACGAGGGGAGGGAGGCGAAGAGGCTGCTCGATAAGGCGGTTTCACTGGTGCGAGCTCTCTCTCTTCCTCGTGCTACGATGAGCTTACGGATCTGCACACAGCTCAATGACCTGGACAACTTAGGTCCGCGCTGTTTGCCTGCGCATGCCCGCTTGAGGCTAACCTCAACCTCCCCCAACTCGTCCCGTCGCAGCCTTCACGGCCGGCGCGTTCCTTCTCGTATTGTTCACGTACGGTCCTGGCGCTGACTGATCGCTTTCCGCCATGCAGCCGCCGACGCCGAGGAGAAGAAGGCAAAAGACCCGAACTCCGGCCGCCAGAAGACACAGGTCGCGGAGCGCATCGCGACCCTCGTTGTGCGCCCCCGTCCCCCCGCCCTCTCCCCCTCCCCTCTCCGCCCCATCTTCTTGAAGCGCTGATACCATCCGTCGCAGAGTAAGGCCTGGACTGCTGCTGAAGACATTGATAAGGAGGGCCGTCGGGCACTGCTCTCGCACGCCGAAGCCGCTCACGAGTCAGCCGCGGCCGCCGCATTGTCAGGCAGCCCGCACCGGCACAGTGGCAGTAGGTTCGCCAAGGACCTCCTTGGCTCACATACTCGCGGCAACCGCTCGATCCATCAGGCGCTTGCTGAGGGACGTAGGCCGGGCAGTTCGGGTCTGACGCCCGGGAGTTCGGGCCTAAGGAACTCAGAAACTACGGAAGGGGCGCTCGGTAAGACGGCGAGGCTAGGGTACCGCGCAGCGCTGAGGTACTTTGGCCAGGGGTATTAGCGGGACGTAGGTTTCGTTCGGAAGAGAGATGAGGGCATCTTAGGACAATTGGGATTTCGAAGAGTGGCGAATGAGCCGATGTCCACCACCTCCGGCGCTTCCGCTCAGGTCGTGACTGGATTGCTGTGCTTGATGCTATGCTGGTGTGGCGATTCCGTGGAGCACTGCCATGCACTAATGCTCGTCTCGCCGCGGTTCTCCCACCTCGCGCATCGCTTCTTTCCCTTATCTTCCGTTCTTTCTTCCTTCTTATCCGCCCTCCCATCGCTACTCTTCCGCCTACTCTGATGTACGAGCAGCAGCTGCAGCAAGGTTGCTCCTCCACCGTCCTCCTGCGGTTGCCATGCTTGCTGACCGTTTCCTTCCCCTCACTGCGCATCAGTCCAGGAAGGCTCGTTCTCTCCGTCCTCCACCGTTTTTGCCGTCACACACTCGCTAACATTGACCTCGCAGTCTGGCGCAAGCTCACGCAGCCGCCGCTTCTCAACGCCGCTAGCGAGATCCACCACCTCGACGAAGAATGTGCCCGCCTGGGTGCACTGCCTCCTCGCCTTCACTTGACGGGCCGCTGACCTCCTCCACGCGTAGAGTACGTCAAAGATGCAGCCGCCGAGCACCTGCAGGTCAAACGGGCCCAGCTGGTCGAGAAGGACAAGGAGGGAAACAAGGTCGTCGAGCTTGTAAGAAAATCGCAAGAGCTGGTGCATCCGCATGTCTTCCTTGACCTGCTGAGAGACGCTGACTAGGCGATCACCGCATTCAGCTTGCCGCGCTGGAGAAGGAGGGTGCCTCTCCGCCTTTCCTCTCGCTTCTGCTCCGCAGTTCTCGCTGACCTTCTCCTCGTGCACAAAGTGCAAGCCGGTGCATCGGCCTTCCGCTCGGGTCGCTCCAATCTGTACGATCACTGACTCCCCCTGCCCGTCCAGCTCACCAGCACAAGGTCACGTTTCCGGACGGCGAACAGCGTGATTTGGCCTTCGAGCGTGCCAGCGAGTTGGTACGCCGCCCTCTCTCTCTCTCCGTGTGCTTGCTCTGTGACTCTACTCGGATGCTTGAGCTCACTCGACAACCTCGTCTGTCGTGTAGCATAACGCTCTTGAGGAAGCGGAAGATGCCGTCTCTGCCGGCCAAGCACGCCTCGTCTCGCACTTCCGGGAACAGCACGAGGGGCGGCGGAACCGCATTAGCTCGACGACGCGTCGACCGCAACACAGCGCTGCACTTTCCGTAATCCACGAGGAGGACGCGCTGGGCAAGCGCGGGAGGTCCCTGTTGGGGAAGTGCGGGTACAGGCAGAGGGCGAGATACTGGGGGATTGGGTACTGATGTGTAGAAGAGCTCGGTCCATGGACAGCGTGAAGCTCGGTACGTTACAAGCAGGGCCGCGGCGCTGCACCAGGAGAGAAAGCACGATGGGCAGCAGCCCAGCGAAGGTTGGCCTTCCTAAAGCGAGCAGAGCGAGCCGTCCACCCAGGGAGTGCGCCTATGTTGCTTGCCGATAGCTTTGGCATGTCCAAAAGAGCCTCGACAGCACCCATTCAGTGTCGCAGGCAACTCTCGGCTGTGCAGCGAGCGCATCGCCTGCAGAATTCACGATAGCGGGCGTTCTCCTCTTCGCCCGACCCCTTCCTGTGCTCCTGCAAGCAACTTCGTTCAGGCGAACCTGGGCATCGAGCGTGTTTCGGCCTCGGTCCCGGCTCGTGCGAGCGGCGAGCGACCTTGCGCACTACCCTCTGCGACTCGAGGCCATCACTGCAGGCGCACCGTCATGCTGCGGAGCTCGTGCAGCTAGTAGTAGTCCGCCGCCGCAAGTCTCAAGAAGCAGCAGCAGCTCCGAAGAGCCAGATTCGAGTACGCAGCACAGCCGTTGCAGGAGAGCGCGGTTGAGCGGCAGCACGAGACGGCGATGATGGGTGTGTGGTCGTATAGCTGCGGCGGATACTTCCTTCGCGCTCCCGCCTAGGTACTCCGGAGCGAACGAGCATGCCACAGCGATCGAGTACAGCACAAGCGATAAATGCGCAACCATTCTCCCCCCCCCACCCCCCACCCCCCCTCTCCCCCTCCACCGACAAGCGCAGCAAGCACTCCTTCTCCTCCCCAGTCAAGCGCGTCTCCCGGCCCCTCTCGCTCAAGGCCACCTCACGCGGCGGCCTTCCGCTCCGCCTTGAGCATGTCGGCAAACTTCTCTGCGACGGCGACGACGGCGGCTTGCTGCTCTCGCGCGCGCGTCAACATTGCGCTTCCCATGGAGAGAGAGGGAGAGGGAGGGCTGGGAACGCACCGGGTGCCCGCTGACGGCGTCGGGGAAGACGCTCGCGTCGCAGACGCGGAGGTTGGACGTCCCGTAGACGCGCAGGAGCGGGTCGACGACGCCCCCGTCGCTGCGCTTGCCTGCTCCTTGTTTGTCAGCGCAACCGGGCGAGGGAGTCTGAGGCGGTGAGAGGGAGCGCGCGCACCGATCTTTGCCGTCGAGAACGGGTGGTAGATCGTCTCGGCAGTGTCCCGTGCGTGCTGGAGGAGCGCCTCGTCCGACGCGGCGAGGAACCCGTCCATCCCGCCCGCGGGGAGGTCGACGCCCGTGAGCAGCGGCGCAAGCGGCGCGGTCTGCGCCAAACAGCGGATGAGGTGCAGGCCCGCGAGGAGGACCTGCGGCGGGGCAGTTGGGCGGGGTCAGCCACCTCCTTCCAGGCAGGTAGTCAAGCAGCCGGAGCCGCACCTTCTGGTCCCGCTCGTCGCTGAGGTACCGCGGGTCGATGACGGGCGCGTCCCACATGCTCGCGCTGCGGATCCCGACCGTGCCCGTGCTGAACGGCTTGAGGACCGTCGACGCCATGGTGAAGTAGTCCGCCGAGGGCGCGGGAGGGGGCGTCATCGCGTGGCTGCGGACGGGCCGAGCGGTTTCAACGATTCGAGACAGCAGGCGGCGGTAGGGACGGCGCGGAAAAGGAGGTAATCATCGGGAGAGGGACAGGGAGAGGAGGAGAAGCGGGTTAGGAAGGTCAACGCAAACTCCCCCTCCTCCATCTCTCCCATTTCCCCCGGAGTAGGCAAACCCAGCAACGCACTTGAGGTACCAAACCGGCGCGCAGATGATTTCCAAGTCCGCGCTCCCCTTGCCGCTCGCGTTGAGCTCGAAGTCGACGATCCCCTCGCCGTGCTTCCCCTCGCCGGCAGTCCCGTCGCGCGCGATCGTGTCCGAGCGGAGGAACGCGCCGCCCTCGGCGAGATTCGAGGCCAGCGGGCCGGTGCCGAAGAGCATCCAGCGGACGAGGGAGGGGAGCTGCGCGCGACGTGCTTTCCCCGTCAGCGTTGCCCGCGAAACAACGAAAAAGGAAAGGAAGAGGCTCACGGTGCGGAATTGATTCTTGAGGAACTCGAAGCTCGTGCCGCTCTTGGCGCGGAAGAAGATGCCCGCAAGGACATGGTCCTTGAGTCCCTCACCGACGCCTTCGAGGTCGATCTTCCGCTCGACGCCCGCCTGCTCGAGCTTGTCCTTCGCGCCGACGCCCGAGCAAAGGAGCAGCTGGGGCGTCCCGAACGTCCCCAGAGAGAGGACCACGTCCCGCTTGGCGCGCGCGACGTACGTCTGCCCGTTCTGCGCACGCTGCAGCTCGACGCCGACACAGCGCTGCGAGGTCGGGTCGGCCGGGTCCGACGAGAGGAGCAGCTTGGTGCAGCGCGTTGAGACAAGGATGGAGAGGTTTGGGCGCGTGTAGACAGACGCGGGGAGGTATGCCGCCGAGGTCGACGAGCGCTGGCCCTTGGCATCCACCGTCGCCTGGAAGCGCGTGATCTGCAGGCGCCTTAGAGCTAGTCAGTTTCAAATCCTCGAAGAGTGTGAAGCGAAGCTGGGCGAGCGAGAGCGCGACGCACGCCGTTTGGGTTCGTCTCGATGTTGAGGTCCGGGTTGTGCGGGAGGCCCACGGCGGGCTGTACGGCATCGCCTCGCATGTGTCAGCTCGCGAAAACCGATAACGAGCGTGGGCAGGAATAAGCGAGAGTGAGCGACGCACGCCGCTCTTGACCCAGGCATCGACCACCGGCGCCGTGGTCGGGTACCCCGTCTTCCACACACCCTCCTTGCCACGCAGCTGCCCTCGCGTGTCAGCAATTTCCTGCGACTCGAGGAGCGAGCAGCGCGCACCGACTCGTCGATCTTGTACGCCGCGTTGGGCGTGAAGCCCTCGGCCTTGGCGAAGTACGGCTGCAGGGAGGACCAGCCCCAGCCCGTCGCGCCGGCTGCCTCCCACTGCGGGCGGGCGAAGGATAGGAGCGGCAATCGAGCGGGCCGCGATATTGGAGGTGGCGAGCGGTGATCGGCAGAGGGGAACAGGGGGAGGAGCAGGCAGGCGTAAGGGCGAGAGCGAGAACAGTTAGCGTGTATCCACTCGCACGAGGGAGGCTGGGGGCGCACGGCGTCGTAGTCCTCCTTGGAGCAGTGTTGGTAGATCTGTGCGTTGATGGCGCTGCACCCGCCGAGCATCTTGCCTGTGCGCGCGCAGGAACCGCGCCTCGTCAGCTCGCCGCGCCGCGCTCCCCAAGGGAAGAAGGAGGAGGAAACGCACCGCGGGGGTGGAAGAGGGAGCGGTTCGAGAGCTGCGGCTGCGGGACCGTCTCAAAGTTCCAGTCGGCGGGGGTCCTGCGCGCGAGGTCCCGCGAGTCGGTGAGCCGGGGGAGAGAAGCACGAGCGAGGAGTGCGCCTACTTGAAGAGGTTGGCCCAGCCTGCGGGCACGCGCGAGAAGAGCTGCTTCTGGTCGCTGTCGCCCGCCTCGACGACGAGGACGCGGACGGCGGGGTCCTCGGAGAGCCTGCTCGCGAGGACGCAGCCGGCGGTGCCTCCGCCGCAGGTGATGTAGTCGTACTCGTACTCGTTGCTGAGCGCGCCGGACGGCGCGGCGGTGCCCTTGTGCGCGTCGGCGTCGGCGGCGTGAGCGAGCGAGGCGAAGAGGGCGGGCTCGGACACGCCGGCGTAGCGGGGCGGCGCGGCGGAGAAGCCGGGCAGGAACGACGAGAGCGGCATCGTGCGTGTGCTCTCGAGAGGCTAGGCGAGAGCGGGAGCAGAAGAGCGACGACGGGACAGCACGCGGGCTCCACTTGGGAGAGGAGAGAGGGCCCGACCGCACCGGACAGCCCGCGATCACGCGGCCACCTGACCGCCTAGGAGCTCGCGCAGTCCAACGAGAGTCCACGGAGACGCAGTCCACAGATCCAGCGAGTCTCCGTACCAGAGAGGGAGAGCGAGCGGGGAGAGCGGTCCAAGCGACTTGCGAAGGTCCAGCTGGAAACATAGCGACCCCGGCACGAAGGACGCTCCCGCACAGCAGCCTGTCACCTGTACTCTATCGCAGGGAGCTTAGACAGTGCCCAAGTCGGACGAGCCTGCGGGGCGAGCAGGACGACGATGCTTGTGCGCTCCACTTGGCCGCACGGCCCCCTTGTGAGCCCCTCTCGTCCTGCCCGAGGAGCGCGCCATCCGCCACCGCCTGTTCAGCCGAGTCGACGCGCTCTGTGCATCCCTCCCGTTGGTGCGAGAGAGTGTGGGCGCAGACGAGGAGCTGCACGTCACGTGAGAGGTTGAGTGACGGCGAGGCGCGTGCAGTCGACTGTGGACAGCGGGAGCAGCTGCTGCCCGGCTGGGGTGTCCAGGACGTGTCTTGTCGAGCAAGTAAGCGGTAAAGATTCTCTCCAGAGCTCTGTGTGGGGTGAGCAGCTGTGGAGCGGGTCCTTGCTCTCGTCGTCGAGGACAAACGCCGGCTCGCGTCGCCGCCTCTCGCCCCTCGCGTCGCCGCCTGCTGCCGGAGCGAGGCCCTAGCCCGCACTCTCCACACTCGTTCACTCCGACCCAGGCAGCGCCTGCCCTCCCCACCCACCCCGCTCCCACGCGCACCCCGTTCCTCTCGCCTCCTCTCCCCGCCCACTCCCTCAACCCGCGCCCCTCCCCCCAGCCAGCGCCCGCCAGAGGCTGGTCCACACCGACCTATCATCGAGCCATGCACCTCAGCCCCGCCACCGCCCTCGTCGCAGCCCTTGCGCTCGTCTCGGCTCAAGGCGCGAGCGCTCAGGACCCTTCTGCCGCCAACTCGGCCCGGCCATCGTCCAGCTATGCCAGTGCAAGTGGCAGCGCGACGGGTGTGAGCAGCGTGGCGCAATCGAGCGCTGCAGCAAATGGTACCGGTGCGTTCGATTGTCCTCCCCTCGCTCAACGCTGCCAGCCGGATCGGCGAACGGCGGTCGCGCGTCAATGGGTGCACTTGTGGGCCTGGACGAGACCTTCGAGGCGTCCCTCGAATGCTGCTCGTGACCCATGCGAGCAAGAGGAACCGAGGGAGGGAAACCGCATCAACCTCCCGCTGGAGCCCGACTGACCCGACTCGCTCCCGCTCACAGCCACCTCGTCCGCCGCGGCGAGCTCGTCGACCGCCACCGCCGCCAACCCGCTCATCCCGTCGACCGTCTCGACCAAGTGCTCGTCGTTCCTCACCTACCTTAACTCGCACGGCGACGTCGCGGCATGCACCTCGCCCCTCCTCTCGGCGCTCTCCCTCTTCCAGGCGTCGTCCTCGTCGCACGCGTACAACACGAACGCCGCGGCGGTCCAAGACGCCCTCTCAGGCCTCTGCTACTCGGCCGCATGCGACGACGCCCTCGTCCGCTCGCTCCTCACCCAGTTCAACGGCAACTGCTCGTCGGAGCTCACCGCGCAGAACAGCGTCGTCCTCGGCTCGTACGACGCCCTCTACATCCTCACCCCGCTCCGCGACGCCGTCTGCGCGACGGACGCCAACGCCGACTTCTGCATCAACGACATCGCCCAGGGGACGATGCCCACCGGCTCGACCGGCGCCAACGCCACCGCCGTCGTCTCGAGCGTAGCGAGCTCGTACGCCGCCGCTGCAACTGCATCGGCCGTCGTTGCGCGCAACGCGACCGCAACCGCGACGAACGCGACCGCCCCCGTGCAGAACGTCCGCGTCCTCGCCGCGCAGCAGGACGCGAACTACGCGATCGACGTCCCCGCCCCGCCGAGCCTGTACATCCAGGTCTCGAGCGCCATGAGGCGCTTTGTTCGCCGCCAGTGGAGCGGCGACTCCTCGGCGGGCTCGTCGGGCTCGAGCTCGTCGGCGAAGGCGAGCGCGAGCGCGAGCGCTTCGCAGTCGGCGTCGGGCAACACGACAGCGTCGGCGGGTAACTCGACCTCGGCGGCAGCGGCGGCGGCGCCGGAGGACGACTCGACGACCGCGGGTGTCCACTCGTTCTCGCTCCCCTCAATCCTCCCCAACGCCGAGACGTGGTCCTCGGCCTCTCTGCCCTTCCTCTTCCTCACGCCCTCGATGTCGTCGACGGTCCTCTGCTCCCAATGCACGAAATCGATCCTCGCGTCGTACGTCGCGTGGGAGTCGCGCATGCCCTACGCCCTCGGACTCGCCAACTCGCCCCTCCTCAAGGGTCAGGGCGACCTCTGGACCGCGACCGGCGAGAAGTGCGGCGGAGGGTTCCTCGAGAGCGTCGCCAAGCAGGCCGGCGAGACGAACCTCACCGGCGGGGCGGGCGCCGGCCGCGCGGTGGGCGTCGGCGCGGCGGTCCTCCTCGCGGCGCTGCTGCTCGCGGTGTGAGCGTGCCCGCTTCCGTTGTCGCACCATGAGGAGGAGGAAGAGGAGGAGGAGGAGGAGCACACCGACCCGCCGAACTCTCGACTCGTTTGATACCCCCCTTTCCGCTTCGCCTTTCCCTCCCTCCCCTCCCTCCTTCTCCTTTTTACACACCCTTTCGCAATCGCATACCCCCTCTTAGGCCCTCTTCGCAGGCGCAGCGCGCCCCCTTTTTCCTTTTTCCCCACGCGCGTCGACGCCGTGCCGTTCCTCGTCTCCCTCTCACTCGTCCGATCTCGTCGACGGGCCTTGCTGCTTCCCCGTTCTTGTATGCGAGTAGCGCGAGGCCTGCAGTACATATTCCGATACCCGGCTCCCTTCTGACTCGCCTGGCTGCTTGCTGCGCGAGTGAACAACGTCGCGCTCGCGAGGGAGAGAGAAGTGCCTTCTGCCGATAATACGCGGGAAAGCGCGCGCTGGACCGCCTCTCCGGCGTTCTTCCTCGACCGCTGACTCCTCGGAAGCTGTGCGCGACGCAGCCGACCGTGACGAGCGTTAGGAATGAGGCGCGGAGAGTGCGCTCCGAAGAAGACGAGCATGTGGGTTTCCTGTCTCGCCGCGCGTGGGAGGAACCAGAAATGATGCGTAGCGTTACAACAAGCACGTCTCCCCCTCGCGCATACACAGACACGCCACTCCTCACCGGCAGCTGCGCGTTCTCCTCCATGCACGTCCCGCTCCTCACGCCAGGCGCACCCCCGCGCCTCCACCAGCGTCCACCGCGTCCGCGGCAGTCCGCGCCGCCGCAGCCTGCATCGCGCGCCACAGCAGCGGGTTGAACGCCTCGCCTGGGCGCTCCTCCTCCTCCTCCCTGTCGTTGGCGGGCGTCTCCGCCGCCGCGCTCGCGCTCGCGCCCGAGGGGAGCACGCTTTTTGGCTCCGTCCCGCTCCCGGTTCCGGTCTCGCCGTCTTCGACGGGCCGTGTCTCCCCGCCCGGATCCGGTGCGTCGCCCGCGGCCGCGGTGGCGGCGGCAGCGTCCGCGACGACGGGCGGGGGCTTGAGCTCCCATGCGCCGGTGCGCTCGGGCGTCCAGGCGGGTTTGAGCGCCGTCAGCGCCGAGAAGGAGGTGCTAAGCGCGTGGAGGGAGGTGGTCTGTGCGGAGGGGGAGGAGAACACGGCAGGTCAGCGCTCGAGAAGCCGCGTAGGGGCTGAGGCAAAACGCACCATCCGCTCGTTGACGACCTCGAACACGCTCGGCGCCTGGTACACGTTCCCGTTGAGGATGTAGAATGCGCCGAGGACGTGCGCCTCGTCCGGCGAGGTGCGCTGCCGCTTGTGAATGATGAAGAGGTCGTCTTGCGGCCGCGAGAGCGGCGAGATGGCAAACTCGACGCCGGTGAGGCGTCTGCGCCGGTACGTCAAACGCTCGAGGTAAGTGTGTGCTCAACGATAGAGGCGCGGCGCCCAGGGAAGGAGCCGGACGCACTTGAGTTCGCGCTCCTCGTCGACGCCCTGCATCCCGCCGTTGGCAAACATCATCTGCATGCGCAGCGTCGCGTTGTTGCTGCGCTTGTCGAAGAAGGGCGAGTAGCTGAAGTAGTCCATCGCCTGCTCGGCCGTGTGCAGCGTCCCGCCCGTCGTGAGGAGGTACTCGGGCGCGCGCCATTGCAGGTGCGAGAGGTTCACGGGCGGGGCGGGGGCGGCCATTGTAGTCTTGTGAGAGGACTGGGCTCCGCCTGGGCAGGCTCGCGCGGTGCTCAGGCCGGTGCGCGAGGAGGAAGTGCCCGAGGGAGATGAGGACGAGGTGGGGAGGTGAGCCCCGCGAAGACAGCTCTGGGTGGGTCAATAGGGCTGGGTGGCGCTGATACAGCTACGTTTGAATCAAGTCGCACTCTCTCAGCGGTCCACAAGCGATGTGAGCGCGACGAACTACGAGGGAGAGGGCAACATCCGCGCAACAGAGAAGGCGAGTCGCCTTTTCTCTCGCTCGACCGGGCGACTGCCCTAGAGCAACAGTCATGGCCGTACACAGCGGCCAGACGTGGTCAGGCTCATCAAGGAGGGAGAGGGATACCCCTCGTCGCGCTCTCGACCGGATCTCTCGCTCGCCTCAGCTTGCTCAACAGCAGGAGCAGACGCGTTGGCTAAGTCATACAAGCCCATGGAGTGACCAGGGCCATCACGCTGTGCACCCTCCGCATCTTCCACCCGTACACCCGTGTCCCATCCGTCCGCTCTTCCTCCCTTCCGTCCGCCCCGCGAACCACCCCCGCCCCATCCTGTCATAGTCATCATACTCGTACCCATCGTCCCACAGCCTCTCACAGTCTCGCTCTCCCGCCCTCGGGCTCTCCCACTCAAGCATCAGCCCGTCGTACCCCGGCCGGACCCACCCGGGCAGGACGCCCCCGGCCCACTCCTCGACGGCCTCGAGCGCGCGCTCGACAAACAAATGCACATCCTCGACGTGCCCGTCCGGGTCGAGCCCGTCGTACACGTGCGACGCAGGGGGCTGCTGCGCGCCCTCGTCGCGGACCTTCCACGCGGGCGTCGGCGTCGCGCCCCCGGCGACCCACCCCTTCTCGGCCGCCTCGTGCGAGTGCCGCCCCTGCGAAACTGCGCGGCACGCCGCGAGCCAGCACGCGTGGCTGACCCCGTGCCCGAGATCCGTGAGGTACGTCCGGCGGACGCCGAGCCTGCGGGCGGTTGCGAGTGCCTGCGGGAGGCCAAAGTGCGAGGGCGAGAGGCGGAGCGCGCCGCCTGCGTCGATGATGAGCGCTTGGAGACGCGGGAGCGAGGGAGCGCCGCGCGAGGAGGGAAAGATGCCGGAGGGGCTGGGGAGGGAGAGGTGAGTGGCGAGGCGCGCCCACTGCGCTTCGGGAATGTAGCTATGGGAGGGGGTCAGTATAGCGTGGAGAGAGTGTATCGAGAGAAACAAAAGAGCGCACCTCGTGTCGGAGATGTAGAGCACGCTCGAGTCGATGAGGAACCCCAAGCACAGCAGCGGCTTCGGCGGCGTGGTAAAGTAGATCCCGTGGTGCACCGGGAACGGCGTGATCTTGACGCCGCACACCTGCCAGTCCTCGTCGTCGGGCATGATGTGCCACTCGAACGAGGGGACCGCGCCCCCGCCCGAGCCCGCCGCCTTGCTCACCATGTAGGGGAAGGCAGCAGCGATCTGCGCGTACGTGACCGAGGTGCAGTAGATCGGGATCGTCCCCTCGATTGCCGACTTGTATGTCCATGCGCGTAGGTCATCTAGTCCGTCGATCGCGTCGGCGTGGTGGTCTTGCGCGAGATGGGCGAGCTGCGGGTGAGCAGGGCTACACGCCGGCATGAAGCAGAACGGAAAGCGACGCACGAGTGAGGATGCACGCGTCGATGCGGCGCAGGCCTTTCTTGGGAAACCACCGCAGGGCCATGTCGCGGAACGTCTTGCCGCAGTCGATGAGGATCGTCCTGCTCGCTCGCCTCGTCAGCCTGCGCCTTCTCCATTACGTGGAGAGTCGTACGCACTTCTCCTCTCCGCCCTTTACGGTGGGCGGCACCCTGATCACGGCGCCCGTGTTGCCCCTCACGTTACGGCTCTGGAGGTGGTCGACCGTGTCGAGACAGCACTTGCATCCGTGGGCGGGGTCTGTCGTGCACGCTATGTCGGGGACGGCGGCGGACCCTCCGGTGCCGAAGAGCATGAGGGAGAGGGGGCCGTGGCGGACCGGCGGTGTGCTCGGAGAGGAGGGAGAGGAAGGGGTCGAGGCGGAGGTGTTGAGCGTGCGCTGCGGGGGGCGTGCGGGAGGAGGAGCGGCGCGGCGCATGTTGTGTGTACGTATTAGGCGTGACCTCAAGCTAGGCAAGAAGCGGGAGAAGGGCGAGATCGAAGGCAGGGAGAGGGGTGCACGGGAAAGGAGGCGCCGGAGAGTCCGAGGAAGCCGCGAGCGAGCTGGGAGTTGGTCCTGCGGACGCGGCATGCAGCTCTGCTGTGATCTCCACAGCTTCGCCACATCTCTCAAAGCAGCAACGTCGAGAAATTGAGCCGGGAGACGAGCGAGCTGATGAGGCGGAGGGACTGTCGCAGCGCAGCAGGAGGAGCAGGGGATAGCCTGGGCATGACCTGGTCGTCCAAGCAAGCAAGCTCCACTCACACCCGAGCTGTCCAAGCGGCGTCAGTGGGCGGAGGAAGAGCGACGGGTTGACGTCCCTCTCTCTCCCTCGCCCTCCCCCCCGCTCTCGCCTCGAGTCGCTCAGATCCACGCTGAGACACGATGAGCGCTCAGACCGCAGTCAATGCACCCGCCCCGCCCAACGACAGCCTCGTCGTGCGTTCCCCTCACCTCCCTCGCCCGGCGTCATCGCAGATGCACAGCCCCGATCCTCTCGTTGGGCGATATCGTACAGGCCAAGGACGGTTCAGTGCCGAGCAGCAACGCCGGAAGCAGCTAGAGGAACAGGGCGCAGCAGCCAGCTCTTCCGAGCAACTTCACACTGACCCCGGTCTTCCCCACCCCCTCGACTCGATCGCACGCCCTCGCAGATCCGCAAGCTTGACAGTCACATCACCATCTTCTCCGTTCCCTTTGCGCGCGGTGGCGTTGTCCCCTTCGGCGGGCGGAGCGTGCGTCCCTACTTCGTCCCTGCCCCTTCCTCCGCTGACCCCCTCCCGCACGCGCGCAGACGGCGATCAAGCTTCGCGACGGCTCCGTCTGGCTCGCAGCGTCACACCCGCTCGACTCGGCCTCGCTCGAGACCCTGAGCGAGATGGGCCCCGTCAAGCACCTCGTCATGCTCGACGCCGAGCACGGGATGTACATGAAGGACTACTCGGACGGTGCGTTTTGCTCTCCCTTTTCCCCGCGAGGGGAACTCTGACACATCCATCGCCCGCGAGAGCAGCCTTCCCCGCTGCAAAGCTGTACATGCCCGCCGGCGGCGTCAAGAAATGGGAGAAGAAGGGGTTCCTCCCCGCTGACAAGACCAAGTACGTCGCGTACGGGCACGGCGCGCTCGGGAACCAGCCGGACCCGTTTGAGACAACTACGGGCGGCGAGATCAAGAGTGTTGATTTTGGAAAGGCGTTCATCAACGAGGTGCGCGTTGTTCTGCTGCAACTACTCAGGTCAGGGTCGAGGTTGACGCTGCGTGGTCCGCGCTGTTGCGCAGGACATCGCCTTCTACCACGAGCCGACCAAGACGCTCATCGAAGCCGACCTCCTCTTCAACCTTCCTCCGACGGAGCAGGTGCGTCTTCTCGCGCTAGGCCCGACACTTTCCCCGCTGATTGAGACTCGGCGCCGGGCGCAGTACTCGCGCACGTCGTCCCGCTCGTCGATCCCCTTCCTCAGCGGCCTTCTCAAGCCCGCGACGAACGCGCACAGAAGGTTCCTGTACCACCTGACGACGACCAACAAGGAGGAGATGCGCGCTGCGGCGGCCAAGGTCAAGGGGTGGGACTTTGGTGAGTCGGCACTTGCTTGCGATCCGTTTTTTCACGAGTACAGCGAACGCTGATGAGCTTGCACGCGCAGAACGCATCATCCCGTGCCACGGGGACGTGATCGAGACGGGCGGGAAGAAGGGTGCGTTCGCCACTGACTCTTCCGGACCGTGCGTTGTACACTGACTCGCGCTTCTGTTTCCTCCTTGTAGCGTGGACCGATACGTACAGCTGGTTCCTCGAGGGGAACTGAGCGCATTCCACGAAAGTGCTTGAGGAAGAGGAGGCTTTGAGGAGGACCCGCTTGAACGCCGTGGGAGGAGGGTCCAGCAGGAGGAGGGCTGTTGTTGTCTGCGCTTTGCTTTCCGTACGTCGTGCCGATCGTTCTCTGTAGCCTATGCAGCATTGCACCGTGTCGATCATGTGCACGAAAGTCGGCATTCGGCAGACTTGCGCAAAGCGATGCGATCCGCACACTCAGCGAATGAGCGTGTGCTGTTCCTCGGCAAACGCTGTGCACGAAGGCGGCAATGAGAGCCTGGGCGCGAGTGGGAGCCGGACGAGGCAAGTGTCGGACTTGGGAAGGCCGCGACCCGCCTCCTCCGCTCGCCTCCGCTCGCCCGCGCTCTCCTCTCGACGGTGTACTCGCTATAGCCACTCGTTCCGACAGAGCAGTAGCCTGGTGGTGCGTCTGCCGCCCTCCTCCTCTCCCTCCGAGCCTGTCCTGACCCGCCCGACTGCCCGTCCCGATCGAGCAGCTCGCTCTCCGCTCCGACCCTCCAGACTCGCCGACACTCGTTTACCCGCGCACGCACTCGAGCGCCAGGATGCCCAACTTCTGCGCCGGCCTCGGCCTACTCTTCAGCTTTGCGTGCGTTGGGGGCGATCCCGCTTCTTCTTTATCAGCTCGAGGACGAGGATGAGGAGGGGAGAGGCAAGCCCCCCCTCGGATGGATGTTGCGTGCGGTGGACTGCATCGTAGGGCTCGTGCTGACTCTCGTCCATGCTCGCAGTGCCGTCATCCTTCTCGTCTTCAGCGAGGTGCGCCTCCCTCTCCCTCCTCCATCCCGCCCTTCTCCCTCACCTCAGGCTGATCCTCCTTTCTCGCCGAGCGCAGATCACGCAAATCAACAGCGACCTGATTCCGCGCCACCTCCGCATCGTCCACATCGACACTTCGGGCCTCGGTGTCGCCCTCGCGTCCGCCGCAAAGGCGACCGCGCTCCCGCTCGCGAGCAACAACTTTAGCGAGATCTACTCGGCCGCGAGCGTCGGCGAGGGGTACTACGTCAAGGCGGTGAACCAGAGCACCAACCAGGGCCTGTACAAGGGCTACGAGTGGGGGCTGTGGAGTGCGTCCCTCTCTCTCCTTTTCCCGGGCTGCCCGCAGTGCGCGTGTCTGACCCCCGCGCGCACACAAAGGCTACTGCGCGACGCAGGGTGACCTCGGCGCCGCGCGCTCGTACTGCTACACGCGCAACATCCACCCGCGCTTCCAACCTGCCCAGGTCCTCACCGAGGACATCCCCGCCCAGTACGCCGACTTGCTCAAGACGGTCCTGCCGGACAATGTCTTTACTGCGGACAATTGTGCGTGCGCGTGTTGGCTTTCTCAGGCGTGCTTTGGTTCGGAAGGAGTGCGGCACTGACAAGGTCGCGCCTTTGCAGACCTCGGCGACTACACTCAGGCGGCGACGTACCTGATCATGGCCGGTGCGCTCGCGGCTGCAATTGCGGCGCTGATCGGCCTCTTTGCCCGGCGCGGCGCGTTTGTCCTCGGCGCGCTGTTGAGCATCGTCGCCTTCCTGGGCCTGTTCATCGGCGCGACGATCTGGACGGTGATCGTCTCGCGCGCCAAGAGCGCCATCAACGACGCGACGACGTCGGGCACGGACGTCGGCATCACGTGCGACTACGGTAACGGCCTGTGGATCACCTGGGCCGCAACGGCGCTCATGCTCGCGAGCATCCTGCCGTTCTCGATCGCGTGCTGCACCGGCAGGAACGACGTCGCGGCGCGCCGCTGAGCGTGCGTGCCGCGGCAACGCGAGACGGCGGCTCTTCTCTTTCGCACGCCGCTAGACGGCGTGCGGGGCGTACCGCTTGCCCTTCCTCAGCTGCTTCCGCGCGCAAGCGCATTACACTCGTTCTCCTTCTCCTTCCTTCCCTTTCCCCCGTCTCCGTACACCTATCAGTCAAGTATTCACCCCTGGGCGCAGCTCTCGCAGCGCGCTCCTGTAGCCCCCTTGCTCCCAGCTCCCATCCGCGCTCTTTCTCCCGAGCCTGTAGCATCCCCCGTCCCCTGGCCCGTTTCCCCACCTTTAGTAGCCTTGGCTTGCGGCTCGTCAAGCACATACTTGTTGCCCCGCGCGTCTTCTGCCTGTTGACGGAGGAGAGGCGAATTGCTTCCACGGCGAGAGCGGCGGCGAAGAAGAGAAGACGCCATCGCAGGCGTGGCTTGAGCGGGCTTGTGCTTCCCTCATCTAAAGCAGTACTGCGCTCCGGAGTCCTGTCCGCGCTGTCCCTCCAGAGTCGACGTCTCTCGCCTTCGCGCGCTCCTCCTCATCTCGTCCTCCTCCTTGCTCGTCCTCCTCTCGCCGCGCGAGTGCTACGCAGGATGTCGTCGTCTTCCGCGGACCACCCGTCTGCGCCCGGCCTCATCGCGCCCTCGTCGGGCCACTCTCCGTTCGCGCGTGTCGCGCTCCCCACCTCGTTCCCGTCGACGTCGCTCTTCGCCGCGTCGTCCGCCTCGGCCTCGCCGTACGTGACCGACCAGCCCCGTTCAGCGCTCAACGCTGCGTTCGGCGGCGCAGATTACCTCCCCGCGAGCGCGCGCGGCAGCAACAACCCGACCCCGGCACCCGCACATCGCGACAGCGCCGACGATGCGGCGAGGATCGCACCCGCGCCGGGAGAGCCCCGCGGGCAGACGCTCGAGGAGATGTACTCGGCGCCGGAGAACACGCTCGAGATCGAGGTGAGGGACCCGAGGACCCAGGGTACGTGGGCGCTTCCTTCTTACGCTGGAACTGGAGGACCGGAGCAGCAAGGGGAAGTGCTTACAAGGGACGGCTGCGGGCGGATTGCATGGACATAGGCCGGCGGTGCAGTCGGCGGTGCCCGGCAGCGAGAGGGTGGGCGATCGCGCTGAGGATTCGCTTGCGAATGGACGGACGGGCGTCCCGTCGCGGCGCTGCTAGCGCAGCATCACCATCCCGCACGGCAGGCCTGCTTACTCTCATTCGCCCACCGCTCACAGAATTTGGCCGCAAGACCTACACCGACTACGAGATCATCTGCCGAGTGCGCCGCCGGCTCCTTCTCCGCTACAATGGGAATTCACTCGCTAACCCCGCGTTTTCGTTCGTAACTACTCACCTTCCCCCTCTTCCACCGCTCCTCCCGCCCATACACACCGCTGCTCCTCCCACACACACCCCGCCATTACTGCTCCTCCCGCCCATTCCCGCGCTTTCCCCGCATCTGGCACGCAGACCAACATACCCGCCTTCCGCGTGCGCTACTCGTCCGTCCGGCGGCGGTACTCGGACTTTGAGGCTTTCCGCGACATCCTCGAGCGCGAGAGCCAGCGCGTCAATATCCCGCCGCTCCCGGGCAAGGTCTTCAGCGGGAGGTGCGTCGCCGCTCTCAGGCTCTCTCCCGTCTGCTATGGTGAGAGAGGTGATGGGGTCCGCAGGAGGACTTACGCATTGCATCAGCAGGTTCACGGACGAGGTCATCGAGCAGCGCCGCGAAGGCCTGGAGCGGTTCCTCCAGATCGTCGCCGGACACCCCTTGCTGCAGGCACGTCGGTGCTCTTCCTCTTCCTGTACCTGCTCCACGCTCGCGGGTACGAGTGCTTGGCACGGTCGAGCTGCGCTGACTCTCGCTTTCCTCGGCGAACAGACGGGCTCGAAGGTGCTCTGCGCGTTCTTGCAGGATCCGAGCTGGAACGCGGCCAACTACTAGCTCGGCACTTTGCCTCTCGGCTTCGCCCGCCGTTTCCCTCTTCGCCCCCTCGCCCCCTCGCCCCCTCACCCCATCCGTTCACAAAAAGCCCCCTTCCGCCCGTCCCCGTACTCTTTCCTGCTTTCGTTTACCACCCTACTCTCCTTCTCGCTGTCGTCGTCTCACTCGTTGTCATATTAGCCTCTCCTCTTCCCCTTCCCGCCCGACTGTCAGTAGCTCTCCTCGCTCTCGTTCTTCTCGCTTTGCAAATCGCATCCGCTCGAAACAAGCCCATGATCAAAGCACAAAGGTGGAACCGGAAAAAAGCGAGGGGCTAGTCTAGTACTGCTTCCCGTCGTACAGCAGCTCCCTCCTCAACCCGCCTTCGCTCTTGCTCTGTCCCTTGTCCTGCCAAATACTCTCGGGGATCCCCAGACGAGCGCAGTACCTCGCGCGGAGTCCGAGGAGGTAGGCAATCGTCTGCCTCTGCGGTTCATGTGTGAGTGAGGTCGAGTGAGGAGAAACGAGCGGGAGGAGGAGCAGCGGGTACAGGAGCGCGCTCACAGGAGCAGGGGCCGGAGCGGGCTCACACGGAGCGCGGGCCTGAAGCAACTTCAGGCGAAGCGGAGCCAGCAGCACGGCGCGATTGCGTGGGACGCGAGCGAGGAAGACCTCGTTGACGCAGCTTGAGAAGGCCGCAACATGTAGTTACACGTGAACCTTGCCAACCATAGGTGGAAGAGTCACATAGGCCCTTGTGTTATACTCGACCAAGCTTCCCAGATACTCAGTACTCCCTTCCGAAGTAGCGTCGCGCACGCCTGTACGCTCCCTCCCCTCCTGCCGCCGCCCCCTTCCCCAGCGCATGCTCCTCCTCCAGACGTCCCAACGTTGTCCGCCGCCGCAGGGTCTGCGCTGAGACATCGTGGCGCGTGTGCCAGCTCGTCGGCGGGTTGTGCTTGGGTACGGATTGCTCGATCGCGGCGGGAGGGCGGTCTGTGAGGCCTAGCTCGCCAAGGGTGTAGGCTTGGAGCTTGCGCAGTTCAACGACAAGGTGGCACTGCAAGGGAACTGTGGGCCAGGCGTGCGCACGAAAGCGCGTGATTTCGATCCAGAAGATGAGGCTCGAAAGGACAGGACACGCACCATCATTTCCAGCTCTGACTCGGCAGCCTCGCGCGTCTCGTCCCATGCGGTCGGCATGGTCGCAAGCCTGGCGGCTGCGAGGCCAGGATGATTCAGCTCGTGACGCTGATTGGGAAAAGGATGGGGCGAACCGGTCTGCTGAGCTGGAGGTCGGGGGATGAGGCCATAGGCAGCACTACATCTCGAGGAATCGGCTGGCAGAGGAGGTCGACGTACCCCGCACTTGGAGCAGATGGGGCTGCAGCGAGGGCAAGGAGGTTGATGAGCGGGCTGAGCGCGAGTTAGCAAAGCGAAGTCGAGAGACGCACCGCTCGCAAGCAGAGGGGAAGGTCCTTGTTGAAGGGCAACAGTGTTTCGCGACCTTGTATCGTTGCCAGGTACTTGTCGAAGTGCTCGCGCAAGGCATCGCGCAAGTTCTCGGCCTCCTTCTCGTCTGCGAGTGGGGGGAAACAAACCATCATCAGCGAGTTCCCGGCAGCGGGCTGCGTCTCCTTCTGTTAGAACAGAAGACGAACCGCCTCTATGCACAGCCAGCGCAATCCTTACGAGCGAAGCGGCGAACTGGCTACGAAGCTCCGGGTCGAGGAGGTCGCGCTGGGCTACGTGCGCGCTTACGGTTAGCGGGGTATTCACATTGTCGAGCTCGACATGCGCCTACCGAGTCGTACTGCGAGGTAAAAGGAGCTGGTCAGGGGAGAGAGACTAGGAGGAGCGCGGGACGAGCGCACTCCTGCGGATTTCCTGATTGAATTCGTTCGGCTCTTAGGCGTAGGCGGACATCGTAGGCAGAGGAAAAGTTCGGAGCTGAAGACGTAAAGGGCAGGAAGCAAAAACGAGCGGTCGCAGCCACCTCGGGAGGCTCCGGAGAGTCCGCGTGCGCGAGAGGAGGTGGAAATGGTCAGAAACAGGAGGTGCTTGGCTTTGGAGCTCGAGACGGAGCTCAGCAGAGAGCCTGAGCGTCAGGTGGGCGAGGGGCGGAGCGGACGCTCGCGGGACGATGAAGCGAGAATCGTATCAACGACAAGAAACGACACGAATCAAGCGAGTACAGTTCATGCCAGAATCTGCGCACGCGATCGGAGTTGTTAGACCGCTCCAGATGCGAACGAGTGAGTGAGAAGAGAACGCACGCTTCCTGTCTTCCGTCCTTCCTCCTCCTTCGCCTTGTCCAGCGAGCACTCCTCCGCGTCCGCTCAGCCAGGCGCCCCCACCGTATTCACGCGGCACGCGGCTCCGCCTATGCAACGGCTAGAAGAGCCCGTGACGGAGCTGGTCCGCCCGCGCCGCATACTCCGGACCCGCCGCCAGCATTCCGCCTTCCATGCCCACGTCCGCGCCCATGCCCGCGCCCACGCCCGCTCCAACGCCCGCACCAACGCCCGCGCCCACACCCGCGCCCGCGCCCGCGCCTGCGACTGCCGCAGCGGGGTGCCCTCGTGGGTAGACAGGCGCGCCGCGGACGGGCTTCGCGGCAGCGAGGCGCGCGGCATCCTCGGCAGTACGGGCGTCGAGCGCTTCTTGTGCGCGGAGGCGGGCTTGCTCGATCTGCACGTGCGAGTCCGTGTCATGGGAAGGAAGAGCAGAGGACGAAGAGCAAGATGCGCACCTGGTTGTAGTCGGCCATCTCGGTGTCGTCGTGCAGTACGCAGGCCGACCCGTCCGCGCGCTTCTGCAGGAAGTGGTCGTAGCCCGTGATCTGCGCATGATGAGCGAGTCAGTCCTGTTCGATGTAGCGATTCGAACAAGGGGGAAGGTCGGGAAGGCAGACAGCGGTGAAGAGAGAATGCGGGTTCGAGAAGCAGGAAGAGGTGAAGGGCCGGATGAGGACGGAGCAGGAGAACGCACCACGGCGCGGCATACGTAGCACCAGTAGGCGCTGCACTGCGAGCACACCATCTTGTTGCAGCCGTCCTGCTTGAGGCACGGCACTTTGCACTTCGGGCACGGGCGGATGAGCGCCGCAGACATCGCCTCTGCGTTGGTAGCGGAAGGGTCAGTACAATGTCCGAAGAGCGTAGCGCCTACACGACGCGGAAGGGAAGGAGGGGACGAACCAGCGACAGAATGCACGCCCGGCAGCCTCCTCTCCCGGTCTGCCTCCTCGCATGAGAGCGGGACGTGCCCCTCCTTCGGGAGCGATGCATCAGCTCGCAGCGGAAAGAGACAGGAAAGGGCGATGCGCACGTTGCGACACTTGCGGCACGAAACTTTGCGGCACTCGGGCCGCTCGCAGCGGAAGAGGCGCTCATGCGGGTTTTCGATGAGGCAGGCGTACGGACAGAACCTGCACATCTTCCGTAAGTCCTTCAGAAGCGAGAGAAAGATGGATTTGGACTCACGGGCACTTCTCAAACCCCTCAATGCCGTCGAACGCCTTGTCGAGGTCCTTCTCCTGCGCGAGCATCGAGAGCGACTCGACCATCTTAAGCGCGAGGAACGCGCTGTACCGCGCGGGCTCGAAGAAGGCGGTGCAATCCGCAGTCATGCAGGGGAGGACCTGCATGGGAGCGGGGTGAGAGAGGAAGGGGAAGACGGCGCGAGAGACGCACGGCCTGGCGCCGCCCGATCCGGTCGCTCGCATTGGCCATCGCACAGCTTTTGCAGAAGAGGTGACCCGCCGCACACGCCGCTGCCGGGACGAGGTGGTTAGCATAAGGTGAGGCCCTCCTCCGAGGCGGTGATGCCCCTCTCGCGACCGCGCCAGACGCGACGAGGGACAGAAACGCTCGACGTACCCGTGTTCTCGACCGCGACCTCGTCAAAGCAGCACCCACACTCGACGGCCTCGCCCCTCGTCCGCGCACGCTCGTTCGCGCGCTCGACGCGCTGGCGCTCCCGCTCCGCTTGGCGCTCCTCCGCGAGCGCCGCGCGCGCAGCGGCCCGGTCGGCGACTGCGGGCGTGCTCTAGCTGTCAGCAAAATGAAAGGGGAAAGGGCGTGTGCAAGGGACGGACGGATCTTCCCCCGCAGCCAGCTCATCTCCCTCCTCAGTTCCACCGGCGGGCGCTCCTCCTCCTCGGCGTCGTACTCCTCGACTTCGCCGTCTTTGCGCAGCCGCTGGCGCCGCACAATCCGCACAAGAGGCTTTGGCGCCTTGCGCGCCTTCTTGAGCTTCTGGTTGTCGTACGTTCCTGCGGCCTGCGCCGCGTGCAGCGCGGTCCAGGTCGGCGCGAAGAAGGCGCTGTGCGCGGTAGAGAGGAAGGCCGTCTTGATCACGGCGGTGGGGAGGCGATCAAAGTCGGTAAAGAGCTGGTCGAGCCTGCGAACGTGCGTCCGGCCCGTCAGCCATGCGTCATAGGTTAAGACAGGGAAAAGCGACGCACGCGATCTTCTTGTACAGCACGCTCGGCACCTCGCCCGCCTTCTGCCTCGCCTCGACATCCAGCCAATCGGTCTCCTTCTCCATCTGCTCCTCAACGTTCGTCTTCCCCTCTGCGTCCCCAACGCGCGGGTACTGCTCCCCCATCCCCAGCAGCGCTTCGACAACGCTCGTCACGCCGCCGACGGCGTGCTCCGGCGCTGCAAAGAGCTCCGTGACATACGTGGGGAGCACGTCGGGGAGGATGGCGAGGACGCGCGCGAGCGGGCCAGTGTCCTCTTCCTCGCGCGGGGGAGAGCCGCGCGCATCCTCGTCGTCGGAGGAGGAGGGGAGGAGCAGCACCTCGCGCGCTCTGCCCTTGCCTTTGCGAGCCTTTGACCGGGAGGGAGGGGGCGGGCTCAGGATCTCGAGCGACGAGTCCGCTTCACTGCCGAAGATAAAGACCTCGCCGCCGTCGTTTTCCGAGACCGAGTCCGAGTCGAGCACGAGTACCGCCTTGCCCTTGCCCTTGGCGCTCGTCTCCTTTGCGACGGTGCGCTTGCGCTTGCGCTGCGGCAGCGGCGGCGTGCTCGGCGAGCGGACGCGGAAGGCCCCCTCGGCGGGGACAGGCGACGCTGGGCGCTTCTGCCCGCTGCCGCTGGCGGAATGCGTGTCGGTCAAGTCGCGCAGAATGTCGAAAGCTGCTGCGCGCGTGTGCAAGGGGGATTCAGCGGACGGAGCGCCTCGTTCAACGTCCCGCTCGGGAAGTGGGGGAGGGTGCTCACCCTGCACCCTCGCGCCCGCAAGTCTTTCCTTGCTGGAAGCGGACATGAGAGGGGTCGCGCCAACGCCGTGTGTGCGGTCCCAGGCTCTGAGGGCATCGCGGCGCGATGAGGCTGGGACGAGGGCGCGGGCAGCGGTGAAGAACTGCAAGCGCTGGGGCAGGGTCAGCACTGGCCCCGGACTGCTCGGAAGGCTTCATGAGGCAGGCGTGGTACGTTCGTACGCCTCGCAAGGGGGCGAGAGCGGCGGGGAGACGGGAGGACTCGCCTCGGGCGGAGGCGTGTCGACCGGCGTGTCGTCGTCAGAGGAGAGCTCGATCGCGGGCTGGTGAGCACCAGAGGGACCTGCAACAGCGCCTCCTTGCCACGCCTGCATCGCAGCTGCGAAGTGACGGGGCGCGGGCAAGGCAGACGGAGAGGAGCGATGTCAAAAGACGCAGACGGACGCTCTCTGCCAGTAGGGCCGCTTTTGTACCGCAAGCCCTACCTAGATTGCATACCATGAGCAGCTCCCGGGCGAGCCTTGGGAACGAGGCAAGTCGCGAGAGCACCTGCTCTTCTCGTGCACGTGAAAGTCAACCGGACGAGAACTCATGCCAGCACCCGCGCTAAATAGCCTCCAGATTGCGACGAACAGGATAAAAGCACAGCACGAGCTAAGAGGACCTGGCTGCTCCCGCTTCAACCGCCACTTTGGCTCGCTGCAGCCTGCAAGAGAGGATGCACGAATCTCGTCCCGCCTCTGCTCTCCACAGGCAATGCTTTTGGCGGGTCATTCCGCCGGTGCCTCAGCGTTCGAAGGCTCGCTCCGGGCGTGGATAGGTCCGGCGGAGATCTGCTAAAAGAGGGAGGGTCAGCGCAACGAGGGGAATAGCGGTGGCACTCGGCCTGCGCATGTCCGATCGAGCGCTGGCGCGTGCGTGGGTGAACGCGAGGCGGCAGAGTTATTCTAGAAGAAGTACTCTGCAGCACGTACAAGAGAATAGCGCCGGTCTCCGTAAGCGATGGTCGAGCGAGTCGAGGTCGCCATTCGCCCGATGCAGGGGTGAGGATCGAGTGGGCGGCAGGTCGGAAGCACGTCAGAGGTCGCGCAGCGTGACCGCGTGGACTGCACCGAGGCACGAAGCGAGCAAGAAGCGCGTGCAGGGCGTGCGATGACTGCGACGAGGGCGAGTTGACCGACGCGAGCGAGAACAAGGGGAACTCGACAGCGAGGCGCAGCGGGAGCGAGCGGTTCGAGCGGGGCGGGAGCACCAAAGTCCAGCATAATAGGATTCAGTCGAGCGAGTCGATCCAGAGCAAAGAGTCGACGGATGGATGCGAGGAGGAGCGCGAGCCAAGGTCGGAGCGAGCCGAGCGGGGAAGTCCGCTCGCTCGACGCGCTGACGGGCTGGAGCGCCAGGAGGACAGCGTGCCGTCTAGCAGACGATGCACTAGTCTCGTCACCCAGCCAGATCCACGCAAGACGCGTCGCTCGCTGTTACTCCCTCTCCACCGCCGCGCCTCATCACCCGCGTCGACCACTCTCGCCCACCACCTCGGGCGCAGGAGTGGGCCCGCGGGCCACACTCAGCGATGCAGTCAAGTCCACACCCGTATGCCCAGCCGCAGCCGCGCGACCCTTTCGACGCAACACGCGCCCCTCCTCCGCCGGCGCTCCCTCCGCCTCCCGCCCACCACCTCCCGCCAGTCCCTGGGCGAGATCATGCCCAAAGCTACGGTCCAGCAGGCGCGCCGCCGCAGCTCGCGCCGCCCATCCGCCTTCCCTCGACCTCGACCTCGCCTGCACTCGTCGCATCGTCCTCCTCGTCGTCGTCCCTTGCAGCGCACCTCGCCAGCCGGGGCCACCCAGCCCTCCGTACTCGCGGCGACTCCTCTCCGGCTCTTTCCCGCCATTCCAACCGGGACCCGTTTGATCAACTCGCGCACCACCAGCCCCAGCCCCACCTCCTCGAACCCATGCGCAGGCAGGGCAGCGGCACCGTCACCCGCCGCACCATCGTCGACGAGCACGGCGTGGAGAGCGACGAGACTCGCGAGGAGCGGCGCGCCAGGAAGGAGCGCGAACGGGCTGAGAGGGCAGCGGCGGCGGGTGTGGGTATCCGCGACGAGGGTGCGTCTCCCTCCTGTCCTTCCTTCTCGACTGGCAGGAGTTCACGCATCATCCGCAGGCTCGCCCGAGAGGCGACGACGGTCCTCACGAACGAGCCGGATGAGCGACGGCGTCGAATTCGCCTCCGCATCGCTCGGCTCGCCGCCCATCCCCTTCTCCTCGCCCGCCTCCGCCGCCTCCCCCTCGCTCCCCTCGTCTTCGACACCCGCGCCTACCTCGTCAAAATCTGTCCTTACCATCGCGCTCCAGCGCGCGCAGTCCGCCGTCCTCCTCGATAGCGCCAACAACGTCACCGCGGCCATTACGGCGTACACACAGAGCGTTCGCCTCCTGCGCGAAGTCATGGCCCGCGTCGAGGAAGGCTCGCGCGACATGGAGCGCAAGCTCAGCACCGGCGGTGTGAGGGAGGGCGAGACGCTCGAGGATTGGGAGCGGAGGAAGGCGCGGTATGAGCGCAAGGAGCGCGCGAAACTCGACGAGGCGCGCCGGTTGAGGGTCATCGTACGTTCTGTTCCTTATCAACTGTCCCCCACGCTTACATGCGCGAGTGTAGCACGACACATACGAGGACCGCATCCGCATGCTCATCCAGATGGGCCACCCCGCGCCGGGCTTCGTGCCCTCGGCGACCTTCCCGTCGGCGCCCACCGTCTCCTCGAACGCGTCTTCTTTTGCCACCGCGACCTCGGCGCCCGCCATCTCCGCCCAACTCTCTGACACCTCCCCGTCCACCTCCGCCCCACCTTCCGCCTCGCCCTCGTTTGCGAGCTTGCGAATCGATGATCGCGCCGGTCCTCTCACAGATCTGCAGCCGACGTCTTATACGCGACATCGCTCGCCGCACGAGCGCGAGCGTTCCGCCGCGTCTCTGCACATCGTCGCGCCTGCGGCGGAGGAGCCACCCGCCGCGGACGAAGATACCGGGCTCGATGGCATTGGAGCGGCGATGCTCCTCTCTTCACCGACTGAACGGGAAGTGGGGCAGGAACGGGGCGTTCCTGCGCTGGCGAGCCTGCCCGTC
The DNA here is from genome assembly GCA_028828645.1 of Rhodotorula sp. PL61-2. Taxonomy (NCBI): domain Eukaryota; kingdom Fungi; phylum Basidiomycota; class Microbotryomycetes; order Sporidiobolales; family Sporidiobolaceae; genus Rhodotorula; species Rhodotorula sp. PL61-2. The sequence goes on from JAPZQE010000023.1 coordinate 157,448, forward strand.
GCGCTGGACGATGCGCACCTTGCTCCCCTCGCACCAAACGGCGCCCCGTCACGCCCGCTTAGCTACGGCAGCGACTCGGCCTCCACCGCAACGGCGACGGCGACGGCGCGCACGCCCAATACTGTCACGTCGGCGCGGACGCTGCCAGCGCCTATACCGCCGCAGCCGCTCGGGAGCCCGAGCGCGGGGTCCACCGCTTCTGCCGGGTATGAGGAGGACGAGGAGCAGCCTCTGCATACCGTACGGGATCCCGGCCCGTCTTGGCCCGCCGAGTCGCCCGTCCTCGATGCGCCGGCCCGGAGACCGACGCTCGCGAGCCTGGATATGCGCCGCGGGTCGTCGGCCGGTGCGCTCAGCGGGGAGACGCTCCGCATCGGCCTCCCGGGGGGTTCGTCCCCATCAGTCGGGATGGTGCGCGGTCCCTCGGCGGCGAGCGCGGCACCGTCCATGCGCAGGGGGAGCTCGCTGGGCACGCTGGGCGCGGCAGAGGACAGTCCCGTCGAGATCCGCCCGCGGCCCGTCCGGACCGCGAGCCTGGCGGGCATCGTCCCTCCCGCAGCGGTGGGCGCTCCGGCCGCGCGCGCGCAGCTCGTCAATGCTTCGACGGCAGAGGGGACAATCTCCCAGCGACGGGCCGGCGCACGCTCCCCCGCTCCTTCCGATGACGGCGCGTCGAGCGGGATGCGCCTGCCGGAGCTCGCGATCCGCGCGCCCTCGAGCGAGGTCGAGCGCCCGTACGCGTTCCCGCCGCCTGTCCCGACCGCCACCCTTACGTCCGCCCAGCCCGCAAAGACCGGCTTCTCGGCGAGCTCACTCCCCGGCCGGTTGCGCGCGCTCAGCCAACCCGGGAGCAAGCGGCCCAAGCTGCCGTCTCTCGACGCCGACCCCGGCAGGCCGCCGGTCCCGCCGCTCCTCGCGGGGCAGGCGGGACAGCACCGCTCCGTCTCGGCGTCGCACACCCCCAGCGCGTCGCTCTCTTCTACCAGTGGGAACGGCGCGGCGAGGAAGAGCTCCGTCCCGACGCCGACGAGCCTCAACGCCCCGCAGTTCGCCCAGCTCGGGAGGAGCAACTCGTCCTCCTCGATCGGGAGCACGGGGTCGCGGCTCTCTCGTGGTGGCGGTGGCGGGACGGGCTCGCCGCATGCGCTCGACACGCCAGCGAGCGCGACATTCCCCCGCGCGGGAGTGGCGTCGCCCTCTCTCGCGTCGGCGTCGCTCCCCCACTTGCCGACAAGCAGCGGCGGCGTGTACCTCTCCGCAGGCCTTCCCTCGCCGCCACACGCCGGCGCCGCCTCTTCCCGCGAAGCCACGCTCGCGCTCCCGACCGTGCGCCGGCCATTCCACCTCATGCGGCTCGTCTCTGCGACCGTTCCCTCGCCCTCCGCGCCGATGGCCGGCGGGGGAGGATACCTCAGCGAGAAGCTGTTCGTCCCCAGCCAGGTGTGGACCACCCAGGCGGGGACGAAGCTCGTCGCGATCGAGACAAAGGTCCGCATGCTCGACCTCCTGTCCTCCGGGCTCGAGGCGCTTGACCGCGCGGGGAGGGGGCTCCTCCTCGTCCCGGTGGAGAGTTCGAGCGCGGCGGGCGCGGCGAGAGAGGAGGCGGGGCGGTTCGCGAGGGAGTTGGAGAGCTTTGAAGGGTTGGCGGAGGGGATTCAGAGCACGCTGGGGAAGAAGCTGGGGCAGGGCGTGATCGGTGCGCCAGGCGGGGGGATTGCCGGAGGGGGGCTGTCGGCGGGCGCGATGGAGAAGGACGCGAAGACGGGTCGGAAGGGCAGCACGGTGCGTTCCGACGTCCTCTCTTTCTCGCTTCAAGCACGTTTGAGCGTGGCTCGCTGATGGCTCATTTCCATGCTCGCAGGCCAGCTTCTCCACCTGGAGCTCGAAGCTGTCGATGAGCCTGAACCGCGTCGTCGCGAACGGCGTCAGGTGCGGCGTCCTCTCTCGCTTCAACCGCCTCGCGCGTGCTTACACCTCGTGCACACAGCCTTGACTCGCAGGCGACATACGTTGACGCTATCGCCAAGGTCTTCCGGCAAGCTCAGAGCCTCGGTGCGTCTCCCCTCTCCTCCTGCTTCCCGGGCCCCCACTCACCGTGCCCGCTTAACCCGCTCGCAGACCTGCACCTCTCGCTGCTCTTTCCCTCACCGACAGACGAGCCCGCCGACTCGGCGTACGCGCTTCTCCCCGCGCCAGATCGGCATCGCCTCGAGCGTCACCTGCGCAAGTCGAGCGAGTTCTTCGGTCAGGTCGTCTGCCGGTTCGTGCTCCGCGATGTTGGCGTGCTCTTGGACAAGTGTACGTCACCTCTTCTCTCCTCTTGAGGCGGCCAAGGCGCAAGTGAGGTCGCCGGGAACGCCGGAGCTAACCGCTCGCTCTCCCCGCCTCCTCGCGCAGACGTGAAGCGCGGCGGCGCCTGGCTATCGGGCGAGTAAGCGCTGCGCACGTTTGCAAGAGGGACCTTCTCGTTGTCGGAGCAGCAACCCAACCTATCTCTCCATCCTCGGTCGATGTGATGCACGCAGCCGCCCACGCGCTCAGGAGGCGCCTTTCTTTTCTCCCTGTTGCAACCTTGCCCGCCCCTAATCTCGCGCTTCTTCCTCCGCTCGCTGGGCTCGTGCTTCTGGCATGTATCCGCATGCGTCCGTTCGCTGCAGTGTGCTCGAGGGAGACGGACGGACGGACGCATGCGACGGGGCGTTCGTGCACGGTCCGCTGCTGCCGCGCGCCTATCTCCTTGCTGCGGACGTCGCCGAGCGCAGTGGGGATCTCCCGGGCTTGCCGGCGCTGCGGGCTGCATAGATTTTCTCGTGCGCAGCGATCGCATGCACGCGGGATGTCCGCTGCGTTGGGCGGAGGAGCGGTGGTGTTCTTTTGCTGGCCCTCTTCCCCGTCTTGAGGGGATTACTGACAGACTGCACGCAGGCAGGAGGAGGAGGAAGAAGCAGCCTCCCCACTCGTTCGCACAAGAGGAGGCGGGCGGAGTTTCCCCGACGCTCCTGGGTCTCCTCTCGTCCTCGGTCCGCCCTCCCCTCGGGCCCTTGCATCTGTGCCTTCTTCTCCTTCTTCTCGCCTGCATCGCATCGCCTACGCTACGCGCCTCTCCTCCGTGCTTCGCCCCGGAGTGAGCCTTCCCAAGACGCGCTCCTCTTCCGCGTGCGTTGCTCTCTCGTCCCCACGCTGCGTCCAGGGCAACCGCTGACGCGCTGCACCGCTCCCCCGCGTGCAGCACGCCGACCCACCCCCGCTTGCAGCCACGTCGACGAGCGCTTTGCAGAGATGCCTTCGCGGACGAGGTCGGGGTCGTCGGGCGCGTCGTCGCTCGATCTGCTCTCGGGGGTCGCACTCGCGCACTCGGAGCGCGAGGAGCGGCTGCGCGCCGGAGACGAGGGTCGGGCGCAGTGCACCGCCTCTTCCCCACACCCGGAGGAGGAGGGCGAGGGGGAGGGTGCGGTGGTCCCGTCGTCGTCGTCGCTGCGGTCCACCGTGCGCGAGCGGCCCGCGCCCACGTGGAAGCCGCGGCTGGCGACGTACAGCTCGTCCGCGCGGAGTGTCTCGTTTCGGAAAAGTGCGCTCGCTCGCCCGCGGAGCTCGTCGCTGTCGCCGTCGCCGTTGCCCCCTCCGCCCGCGCCCTCGACCTCGTCCGCTCGTTCTCGCTGTCTCGTCCCCGCGCAGACGGGCCTCGCGCATCGTCCCGTGCACGGGATGTACATGCACAGCGGCCCGAACGGCCGCGCCGTCGCCCAGCTGCACGTCCTCCCTCCCGCTCCCTCCCCTTCCCCGTCCTCGTCGACGCCCCGCTCCTTCCCCTTCGCCCCGCCCGCGCCGCATCCCGCGAACCCCTACGAGGCGCCGTACCCCTTCGCGTCGCTCCCGCCGCCCGCGCGCATGCCCACCAGCGTCCCCATGGTGAGGGAGCCGCAGCCCCACCTCGCACTTCCCCTCCCGAGTGGCGACGACTTCCTCCCCGCACGCGGCCGCGCCCCGCCCGCGCTAAGTGCGCCGTTTTCCAGGCCATCGCCGCTGTCGCTCCACCCGCAGGCACAGGCGCAGCGCGAGAAGCGTGCCCCCGCCGTCGCCGTCGCCCAGTCCGGCCGCCTCGCCTCAAACGCGACGAGGGCTGCTTTCGCCCCGCCCGCGCCCGCGCCGCCGTCGACGCGCACCTACTCGCCTGAGCCGCGCGTGCGTCGCAGCGGGAACGGCGCGCGACCGCACCCGCCCGTCATAGCCGCGAGCGCGCCACCGAGCGCGAGCGCTGCCAAGCGCGACAAGGACCCGATCGTCTCGTGCACGCTGTGGGAGGACGAGCGCACGATCGTCATGCAGGTCCTTGTCGAGGGGCACGTCGTCGCCAGGCGCGCGGGTGCGTTCCCTCTCTTTCGCTTCTCGCGCTGGGCCGGGTATTGATCCGCCCGACCGTCCCTCTCTTCGCGCTCGCTCGCCTGCAGACAACGATTGGATCAACTCGACCAAGCTGCTCAACATGGTTGCTGACATGACCCGTGGAAAGCGCGACATGTACCTCAAGGTGTGTTCTCCGCCTTGCCGTCGTCGTCGTGAGGTTATATGCTGACCTCGCCTCGGCTCCGCCAGAACGAGCCCGAGCGCCTCGTCTTCCGTCGCGGCGCGCTACATCTCAAGGGCGTCTGGTACGCCCGCTTTTCTCGGCTTTACGCTCGCCGACAGAGCCTTGCTGACCTCGGCGGACCTTCCTAACTCGCGCCTCTCCGCAGGCTCCCCCTCGCCGCCGCCGAGCGCCTCGCTCGCATGTACGGGCTCTACGACCGCCTCTATCCGCTCTTCGAGGACCGCATCAAGTCGTTCCTCTTCCGCCCAATAAACCAGGAGCGCACGACCCAGCTCGTCCGAGCCGCGCGCGGCCGTGCGGCTCTCGTCGTCAAGCCTCACGTATCGAGCGGGCTCAGCGAAGGTGAACGCGAGGAGCTCCGCGTCCGCGGCGAGGCGCTCGAAGCGATGCTCACCGAGCTCGAGGAGGGGCTGGGCCTCTCGCGCGGGAACCATGCCGACGAGATCGAGGTGGGCGCCAACGAGGAAGACTACTCTGAGCACGAGCCGTCCGCGTCGCCGACCAGCTCGCGCCATTTCTCGTCCGAAGACAAGTACGAGGATTTCTCGTTCCAGCCGCCGTCGCCGCCACCCACGGCCGGGCTTGCCCTTCGTCAGCCAGAGCAGCCAGGCCTTGCGGCGAGCTACCGCACGCGCTTCGGCTACCCGGCGTATGGGCCGCAGCCACAACCCATCGCGCCCATCCCCATCGAGTTCACGCATCCGTCAACATCGTACCTCCGCCAGGCGCCGCTCACCCGCCCGCCGCCAATCGGACCCTCGCTTGCGCCCTTCTCTCTTAGCGCGTATCCCGTCGCACCGGGCCTGCTCTCGTCTCCCGAGGATCTCGCCAGCGGCGGCCGCCGCCCTTCGATGGACTACGGCTACACGCACGACTTCCGCCAGCCCGTCTCGTGGTACGACAACCCCACCCCGCCGGAGCATGCGATGGCCGACTACCTCTCGCACCACCCTGCGAGCAGGCGGGCGAGCATCTCGCACGAGCGCGCGAGCGACCTCGATGCCGTCGTCGAGGACCAGGAGATGCTCCTGTGGGACGGGAGCAGCGACTCCCTCGCACGCAGCAGGCCGCCCGTCGCCGGCGCGGGGGCGCGCAGGCGCTTTTCGAGCGACACAGCGCTTGGTGCGGCGGCGACCGAGGTCGCGGCCAGCCAGGCGGCCCCGATGGCGTGGAAGGACAGCTACGGCCGGTCGCTCTCGCTTCCGCCTACGCATCGCTTCCCGTCCTTCCCGCTCGACGCACCATTCGACGCGCCGCAGCCCGTAGCGCCGCAGCCCGTAGTGCCCGTGCCCGTACCCGCGGTTGCGGACGAGCCTGAGGGGATAGACTATCAAACGCTTCTCGCGCAGCTGCAGGCGTCGCTCCGTACGCCGCCGTCGGAACACGCGCACGCACCGTCGCCACTCTCGCGCTACCATGCCACGCGCATGAGCTTCGACTCGGCCGCAGACCTTGTCTATCCGCATCGCGGCTGCGGCAGCGACGACTCGCTCTCCGCGCCGCGCTTGGCGCCGGCGATGCCTGGCGCGGGCTTCTTCTCGAGCGCGGCGGCGCAGCAAGAGGCGCAGGACCATGCACTGCTCCGCGAGCTGCTCGGCAGTCACGAGAGCCTCGCGGGCGGGACGCTCGACCCCGCCGCTGGAGTCGGCGTGCCGTTCCCTTCCATGGCTGCGGCGTCGCCGTCCGTTTCGCCGGTCGTCGAGTACTTCGCGCACACCTCCCTCGACCCGGCCGCCAGCACGTCGGATGTCACCGCGGGGTACGCCTTCCCGCCCGCGCCCGCCACAACCGACCCCGTCACTTCCGTTGCCGAGGACAAGCCGCTCGTGCCCGCGCTCGACGCATCTGACCGCTCGACCCGCGACGCGTACGCCGCCGCGCTCGCCGCTGCAGGCGGGCTCGACCCGCTCACGACCACCTCGCTTGCTGTGGGCGAGGGGAGCGGCGACCTCCCGCCGACGCCGGCGAGCCTGCTCCCACTCAAGCGCTCGCTCGGGGACCTTGCCGTCGAGCTGTCTACGGCCACTGCGACGGCTGCAGAGGGCGGCGAGGCAGCGAAGAGGAGCGCGACGCCCCGCTCGAGGAGGGACAGCTTGTGTGAGGCGCTCAGTTCGGGGGAAGTCGCTGCCGTGGCTGCGCTTCCGGACGAGGAGGCGGAGATGCAGCCCGCGAAGAAGAAGGCGCGGTACGGCGATGAGATGGGCGAGGAGGAGGGAAGGACGGACTGAGAAGGTCATTTTGATGCCCGCTTTTGTCGGACGGAGAACGTTGAGGAATGGCACGTGGTGGTGATATGTACGACAAGGTGCGTTTCTTTACTCATTCTGCGCAATCTTCGGCTGCTCGCTTCAACATCGCTGACCGCTGTCTCCTCTCGCGCAGACTCCGCTTCTGTCGTAGGAATGCTTACATTTTCCTTCCTCGCTTGGTTCGGCTTCGCACTCTGTCCTTCTTGTACACTCCCGCTCCCGTTGTTTGCCCGTCCATACGCATGCAAAACGCTCGAAGCGATTTCCGTTTCTCCGGGGAGTCGGCCGCGGGGAGCGGGTCAACGGGGACCCTCCGGAGATGCCGCTGCTTCAAGTGGGCGTGTCTGAGTGCGTAGTACCCTGTACAGCTGCTCAGGCGAGCTCACCGGCAAGCAACGGGGCGCGGCGGCTCCGGCGGGATCTCGCGCGCAAGGACTTTTGGCGGAGTCGCTCGTCGCCGCTGTTCCCGCTCGTTCCGCAGCTCTTGGTCGCCCGGACGCGTGCCAGCTCTGCCTGCACAGCTTTCACAGCCCGCCTCGCGCTTCTCCCAGCCCGTTCCGCCCACTGGTTACTCCTCCCAGATGGCCTCGACTTCGGCTTCCACTGCGCCCGCCCCGTCGGCGCGGGATGCGGGCAGCAAGGCGCTGAGCAAGCCCAAGACGTACCCATTCTGGCTCGGAGGTGCGCCGTCCCACCACCTTACGTCCCTGCCGCGAGCTGACCCTCCTCCACCCTCGACCCCTCCGCTCGCCTCGGCCGACTCGCTCTTAACAGGCGCGGCGGCAAGTTGGGCTGCGGTATGCACTCGTACGTGTCTTCAGGGACTTTCTGCGCTGCTCGAGGTCCTGCCGAGCGAGCGAATGGCGAGCTGACTCTCCCCTCCACCCGTCCTCTCTCCGGCATGCGACTCGCAGACCCGCTTGACCTGGCAAAGGTGTATGTCCCCGCGCTGCTTTCTTGTGGTCGTGTTCTGCTTCTCGAGGAGCTGAAGGCTGACCTCATCCGCTTGCATTCATCGCAGCCGGATGCAGACGAGCAAGGGCAAGGGTTTTGTGCGGACGCTGGTCGACAGCGTCAAGGCGGATGGTGCGTCCATCCTACTGCGACCGTAGTCGGAATGCTGCGACTTGAGTGGAGTGCCGAGCTGACCTCACCCCCTTTGCCTACTGTGCCCCGCCTCGCCCGTCTTCCCCTCTCGTCCTTCTCTTCCACCTCGTCTCGCCTTACACACACACTGCATCCTCGCGCTCTTCTGCCACCGCACTTCTGCAGGCCTGCGGCGAGGCGCTTACGCCGGTCTCTCGGCATCTATCATGCGCCAGATGACCTACTCGCTCACGCGCTTCGGCGTCTACGACGAGCTCAAGAAGCGCCTCGCAGCACGGCACGCCCCCGGCACCGCTCTTCCGGCGTGGGAACTTGGCCTCGCGGCGAGCGTGGCAGGCGGCTTGGGTGGGCTCGCGGGCAACCCCGCAGACGTGATCCTCGTGAGGATGACGGCGGATGCGGGCAGGCCGGTGGAGCAGCGGTTGGGCTACAAGCACTGGTGCGTCGGGTGTACTTCTACGCGCCTGGGGGGTGCCTGGACCGCCCGTCTGAGCGTGCGCCGCACGACCAGCTGCGCTGCAGAGGCGATTGAGCTGACCTTCGGCGCTCGCCTGCAGCTTCGACGGCGTCTTCCGCATCGTGCGGGAAGAGGGCGCGTCGGCGCTCTTCCGCGGTGTAGGGCCCAACTGCGCGCGCGCGATGCTCATGAACGCCTCGCAGCTCGCGACGTGCGTTCCTTTCCTCTTCTTCCCGCTTCTCTCGCTGATCCGCTCAGCCGCCCGCAGGTATGATACGTTCAAGGGCATGCTCATGTCGACCGGCTTCTTCACTGAGGGCCTCGGGCTCTACTTTGCGAGCTCGTTCATGGCGGTGCGTTCCTCTTCCTTGCGCTGCAGGAATGCCGCTGATCTCGCTTGCGTGCCCAGGGCACCGTCGCGACCACTATCTGCGCGCCGTTTGACGTCATCAAGACCCGGGTACGACTTCCTTGTTGCTCAGGTCAAGGCTTGTGTTAACGTTGACCTTCGCAACTTCCGCTTTCACTCTGCCTTTCGCTTCTACAACTTTTCCCTCTTCTCCATCGCCGTCGACTCCCTACTCGCCTACTCTCCCACCTTGCCCGCTCGGACTCGCCTTCGTCCCGCCCGTCCCGTCGCCATCCCGCTGCCGCCTGCGCAACGCCTCGCTTTGCGCTCTTCGCTCGCAGATCATGAACTCTTCTGGTCAGGCTTCGATCGGCAGCGTTGTCACCACCCTCTTCAAGCAGGAGGGCCCTGCTGGCTTCTTCAAGGGCTGGACCCCGGCGTGGATCCGCCTTTCGCCCAATACCATCATTGTCTTGTGCGCTCTCTTCCCTTCTCTCGACGTGAGCGGGAATCATGTGCTGCGATCACGCACACGTGCACTTCAGGGGAAACGTCCGCTGACATGCTCGCCCACGAAGCCTGACGCTTGAGAACCTGAAGAAGGGTGTCGACTACCTCCGCGCACCCTAGACCCGCCCAGCTCCGGCGCTCGATCCATATTCTGCTTTTCTCTCTTCTCGCATCTGATAGACACCCCTGCTGCTGTTGTGCAGCTGGGACCCAATACCCCTGCTAGACCTTCCCGTCCACTCTTTCTTGCCTTCAAGGTAGAGCGTGTCACGTCTGCTGCAAGGTAGAGCTCTCTTCTGCCTTGTCATGGCACTTCTTGCACTCAGTGGGAGACCTGCGAGCCTCAAGCTTGACTATGTTATAGGGGTCTGGAAGGGTAGGGTTGTCAGGGATAGGGATAGCCGCTAGGGATCCCGACCGTCATTACATACCCTCAGAGGTGTTGGAGGGTGTGGAGTGGCGAGGGCGGCGTGGCGGCGGCGAGATGGGTAGAGGTGGGAGAAGAGGAGCGAGGGGGTGCGGGCGGAGAGGAGGAGCGTGGAGGACCTTGGTCTCCGGCGACTCACTCTCTCACGCCCGTGCCAGGTCCGGAGCGGTGTTTCCAGTTGCAGTGCATCAGGCGACTCGCTTAGGGTTAGGGTTAGGGTTAGGGTTAGGATTAGGGTTAGGGTTAGGGTTAGGGTTAGGGTTAGGGTTAGGGTTAGGGTTAGGGTTAGGGTTAGGGTTAGGGTTAGGGTTAGGG
>JAPZQE010000024.1:0-111761 GCA_028828645.1 Rhodotorula sp. PL61-2
GCAAAGGCTGCGTCGGTCGCGTGTGTCGGGGCGGGCGCCGACAGGAGGTGCGCGAGCCTGGGCGACGAGGGGTCAGCTGGCTGACTCTTGACTGTCTTTGAGGATCCGTTGCAGGGTCGACGAGCGGGACAATGCGCGGACGCACCTCTCACCCTCCTCATCGTAGTACAGCAGCACTCGCCACGCGTTCACCTCTTGCGGGGTCCACCGCTCCGTGATCTGGGGGACGAGCAGCGCCTCAGCATCGCGCGACCACCTGCTGGGGCGATGGTCCGGTCCGAAGAGCTTGAGCGAGAGCTGTGTCGTGAGGATGACCTGCGGGCGGTAAATGGCGTATTAGCGAGAAAGCCTGAAAGCGAGAAAAGCAGGCGCACCGAGACTCGACCGGTTGAGCAGACCGCTGACAGTGCTGCGCGAACGGTGTCGGCGATGAGCGTGCGGGTCGCCGAGTCGAGCGTCGGGCGGAGGTGCGAAGAGAGCGAGTCGACCACGATGAGGTGGACCTGCGAGCGATATTGCGGTCAGCACGCGCGGAAGTCTCGATTTGCATATCAAGGGTGCGCAGCGGCGGTGTGCGAACGTCATGCAGTCGCAAGAGAATGCCTACTATCAGGGTGGGGAAGAGGCGCCGGAAGTGGAGCAGCGGGACAGCAACGCACCCTCGGATTCTCGGCGAGCCAGCTCACGAGCGAGGTAAAGAAGGCAACGATCAACCACGCCGAGTCGATGCGGCGGTACCGGATGCCCTCGATCGCGGCCCGAACAGAAGAGGCGTCGTCTGTGGTTCCAGCGAGTGAGTGCAGGCAATCTCGTATGTATGCAGAGGGATCCGACGCACAAGTGTGATGCTCTCCGTACAGCTCGGCGGTCTCCTTGATCAACGACGGGATGAGCGAGCCCTCCGCGTCTGTTCAGCGGAAGGTGCAGGTTTAGGACGAGCGACTGAAGAGCGGGAGAAGAGGACGCACCAACGACAAGTACCTCTCCGCCATCTTCTCTGAACCTCTCTGCAAGCACGAATCCGAGCGTTGTCCGCGTCTTGCCGATCCCAGGCGGACCCAGAAGCTCGAGGATCGCTCCCTCGCTCAACCCACCCTCTTGCGCGTCGTCATAGGTAGATGCGAGCGTCGACGCAAAGCTCTGGGGTGTGATGAGCGCATCTAACGCTTCGCACGACGACGAGAATCGGCGAGAGGAGTGAGTTGAGCGCAGGAGCGATGAAGCCGTCTGCGACGGCGGCAGCTGCATCGCGGGCGTCGTGCGTGCTCTCGAAAGTCGGTCGACACTCTATTGACGAGCCTCGCAAGCTCAACTGCCTCGCGAGCTAGTGAGGGCGGAATGCCCGGGGTGAAGCTGCGGAGGGGGTCCTCCTCGAAAGCATCGATGCCCAGCATCAGCTTTCCAAGGCAGATCTGAGCATGACTTTGCTTAAACAGTGCTCTCTGACGCTTTGAGGCGGGACATGGCCGAGCTCGGCACAGATCGAGGCTTGCGACGCGCGCGACCTGCGTGCTCGGGCCGTGGTGAGATCCTTAGCACAGCGCTCCACGCCGCACACCCATTGCAGGGGCGGCATCACGTCCGTCTACTCTATCGGCACCACCTCTACGGCATCTCCATCGCCGAGTCCCCACCATCTCACCTCCTTCGCCTCCTCCGCTGGCGGGATCTCCACGCGCACCTCCTCCTTCTCTCCCTGTGCAGGCTGCAGCACCGCAACGAGCCGGTACTTCGTCTTCGGCAGCGAAGCGCCGAGCAGTCGTGCGAGCTGAGTGCGCAGAAGGAGCGTGCGGAGCGTCGGGAGGACCGAGAGGGCGAGCGGGGTGGTCGGGGCAGAGAGAGTCGGTGACGGGCAGATGCGCAAGTCTGTGAGTTTCGAATGTGAGTATTAGTGTGGAGAGGGGCGTGCGGAGAGCGGTGCGAACGGATCAGGCGGTCCTTCAGCGTTTTCTTCGGCCCTTGTCCGCTCGACCCGCACGCGACCACGCCCGCAGGAGCGGATCCCGCTGAGTCGCATTCGCCGTGCTCTGCGTGCGAAAATGGATGTCAGCCTTGTCGATTCCATGCAGAGGAGCAGAGGAGCATTGGCGACCCACTCTGCCTCAGCACCCTCACGCGCTGCCTCGCCCACTCGCTCAACCCTTCCTCCGCACCCTGCTCCTTCAACAGTCGCTCAAGCCAAAAACGCTCGGCGTCGTCCCGCTCGGCCATCGAGATGGGCGAGCCTTCGAGTTCGGTCAGGAAGGGTAGGCGCGCGATGAGGAGGAGGCGGGCGCGGAGGGTGTCGCGATCCAGCAGACGAGACGGCTGCGTCAAGGGGTCGTCGCTACCACCCGTCGAAGGGGTCTGCGTCTCGTCAGGAGGCCCGGTTGGCTTGGCCCCAATGAAGGGATTGCCGGCGAGACGGAGGCTGCGGAGAGAGGGGAAGGCGGTGGGTGCAGAGGCGGCGAGCGCTTCGATAGATGTCGACCATGCGGCGAGACAGTTGCCGGCGAGGGAGAGGTGCCTGAGGAGCGGCAGGGAGACGGGCTTGGTAGAGGATTCGGGGGGTGGTGCCTTGGGCGGGAGGGGGAGGTCAAGCGAGGCGAGGCGGTTGTTGGTGAGAACGAGCTCTTCGAGCCTGGGAGAGGCGTCAGCATGCTGGCGGATAGCGAGCAAGGGAGAAGGACGTACCTCGGCAGACAAGTCAACTCCTCTACCAGCTCCGCCCAGTTGCTCAACTCGTTCGCCTCGAGGTTGAGCCGAGTGAGCTTTGGCAGAATCTGCGGGCGCGATGCAATAGCTGAGTCGCCTGACGAGGTGTCGTGAAGGCGTGGCAGGCGGTTGTGGCCGAACTCGAGGTCCTCGAGGTTCAGGAGCGATTGCGAGACGAGGCGGATCTGCACAAGCAGAGAGGTGAGCAACAAGGACGTGCGAAGCGTGAGAGCCAAAGGGACAAGCGCGAGAGAATTGAAAGCATGAGCACACCTCGTTCCAGCTCATCAGCGTGTTGTTGAGCTGCAGCCGCCTCAACCGCTCGAACCCGGGGAGCCATGTCGGCTTCTCGAGGGAAAGAAAGCGGTTTGCGCTGCGGGTTGAGCGTCGAACAGGTGTTCCTTGAAGCTGGATCGGAAGGAAGGACATACTTGAGAGAGAGGCTCTGCAGCTTGGGGAGCGCGCAGGCGATTCGGTCCGCCTCCTGCAGAGTCGGCAAGAGCGAAAAGGACAGATTGAGCGTCTCTACCCCTGTGTACCGGCGTGCGCAGCCCAAAGACGCGCTTGCACGGGTCGCAGGCCATCCGACGGGGCGAGCGAGAAAGGGAGAGAGAAGGGCACGCACTGCTCAACTGCCCGCCGAGCGCGGCGGGCCCCTCTTCCGCCCGGGCCCGCTCCTCGTCATCCTTGAGCTCCCTCGCTGCACAGCTCAGTTGCTCCCATTCAAGCCCCACCTCCCTCAGCCGTCCGAGCTGATGGAAATGCTCTTTGACCTTGTCGGTGAGGACAACCTCAACGTCGAAGTTCCCGCTCGTCGAGTATCGGCGGGAGGTGGGCGCTGCCTCGGGAAGCGCGGGTTCGGCGACATCGCTGGAAGACGGTGTAAGGTCGAAGTCATCGAGGTATTTGCTCCGGAGCGCATCCTCGAACGTCTTGCCCGTCACGTCTAGCCCTTTCGCATCCATTCGGAGGAAGCTTCCGGCACCTTCAACTCTGTGTTCGTCCGCGCAAACTCTCAATACAGCGACTTGTCGAGCGTGAAAGAGAGGGAAGAACGCACCTCGTCTCGAAGTACCGCACGCCCGTCTTCTCGTGAACGCCGCTATGCCGCCCGCGCGCCGGCTCATCCCACTCTATTCCGTACCAGAGACCCTTTGTCGGCGGAACAGGCCCATGGTAGAGGATGGTCCCGAGTTGAGGGGTCGAGGGGGCGGTGCAGGAGGAAGAGGGAGGAGGCGGCGGGGAGTAGCAGCAGCGCGCGTGCATCTTCAAACGTGTACGTACACTCGAATGCGCCGTTGTCCAGCCCGAACGAAGCGAGTCGACGTGGATGAAAGCGGCCAACCCTCGAGGAGCTCGCTCTCCCTCGACCACAGCCCGGGACCTCGCTTGCTGAAGCTGTTCTCCATCTCCAGGAGCCTCGGTGATCCGCTCCTACGAGTGTAAGCTGACCCCGCCCGACCCACTGTTCTCCCGCTTGCGCTGCTCGCTTCATCAGCTTCAGAGCCGAACGGCGCACAGTCGCACTCGGCATCGCTAGTCTAGCGCGCATGCCGATTCTCCACTTGCATGCTACGGTGTCGAGTAGCAAGAGGTACCACCGCAGCCCGCTGAGGAGTTGCCGGCCCTCCTCCTCGCTCATCTCTTTTCTCGACCTCCCTCCTCGGGCTTCCTTGCATGCTGGGTTTGCTCACATAGAGGCAAACCATATGCATGGCACGGATAAGCGCGTCTCCCCAGCGAAGGTCCCGCAACGCCTCAACGCCTCCACCCCCTCTTCGACCCCCTCTTCGGCCCACCCCCACCACGCCCCCGCGCCTCCGTGCCCTTGCCGGGTTGCTCGCCCGGCCCGCCAACGCCGCTGCTTCTCGGCTGCTTGGTTGCGGGCGAGTGTGTTCCTGCCGCCGCACCCTGCTCGCCCTCCCGCAAGTCGCCGCCCGTCTCCCGCTCGACTGTCGACGCATCCACGGGCTGCCCAGCGCGCGCCGACTGCTGCGCCCGACGCGCCACGGGCGTCCCCGGCTCGCGCGCTAGTGCGACTGCGGTTGTGCGCGGGGCCGGGGATTGCTTCGGCGAGCTCCGATGCGCCGCTGCGGCCGTGCGGGACGGAGCGGGCTGCTTCGGCGGGTCAGGGGACGTAATCGCATGCGTGCGCTGGAGCGCAGTCCGCTCGGGTGGAACGGCGAGCACCGCCGCTGCCTTGGGTGGAGGACGAGACCGCGACTGGGAAGGGCGGTGCGGTGTCGCAGATGCGGGCGGAAGAGGGGGCTGCTTCGGCCGGCGAGGGGACGCCGCTGCGGCCGTGTGAGGCGTAGTAGGCTGTTTCGGCTCACGGAGGGATGACGGGGTGGGCGTAGGTGGGAGAGAGTGCTGCTTTGGCAAGGTGCGGCGCGCGGTTGCCGGCGCGGAGGTGGTCGGCGAAGAGCGGGTTTTGGACAGGCCGGACACGCTTCCGGGCGGGCTGCTTGCGGGACGCGGGCTCTGCTGCGCGGGGGGCGGAGATGACATGCCCTCGGGGAAGGCGGCGTAGGGCGGCTTGCCGGGGTGTCGGATCTGGTAATGCGCGAGTCGTCGGAAGGTGGCTGCAGCAGCTTCGGCCGTCTTGCCGCGTCGTTCGAAAAATGGTGTAAAAACCAGCTCGTAGGCTGCGAGAGTGCTCGGCGGGTGCGAGATCGCATTGCGGCGCGAGCGGTGCTTGAGATTCTCCTTGGCCGAGTAGACGAAGAGCGCAGCACTCTCGTCATCATCCATCGCCCACTTCTCGTAAAAACTGCGGTGAAACGCGAGCCGAGCGGAGTTGAGCGTTGTTGGCGGGCACGACGGGATCTCGGGCGTTGGTGGGCGGACAGGCTCGGCAATGACGCCCGTCCTGATCAGTGCCGCAATAAGATTGCGCGCTGTAGGGAGTGACAAGTCAGCATCATGATCAGCGCTAACTCCGTCCCAGCTCCTTCGAGGGACGCACAGTCGATGTTGATGGTCTGACCGCTGCTGTTCATGACAGCAAGTCGCTCCTTCAACAGCGCTGCATGCTCGAGACCGTCAGCGGCGTGCGGGTGAGCCAGAGGATGGCGCGCACCCTCGTAGTTGCGGTAGCATAGCTCCGCCATTTGGACGGGTCCGAGGACGACCGCCTGCGTCCGCCCGAGCTCCTTGTTCACTTTGTGGAGCTCCTCCTTCAACGCCATGTCCGAGAGCTCCACCTTCGACGCCAAGTCCTCAAGCTCCTCTTTCGACACGACGTCCTTGAGCGCCTCCTTCGGCGCCAAGCCTTCAACCTTCTCCCAGAGCGCGGAGACCTTGCGGTCAAGCCCCGCCAGCATCTGCTCGACCATCGTCTCCTTCGTGCGCTTGTTCTTCTGCGAAGAGGCAGGGCGTCAGCGCTCTCTTGCACTACCTACTGTCGTCCACAAGCCGAAGACGCACCTTGTACCCCTCAAGGTTTCTGTGAATGCAAACAACATGCGGGACGTTGGGCAGGCCGCGCTCCTGGCACCCCTCGCAGAAGCCCATGAGGACGTCGTCCGAATCGCTCGACACGTACTTTGCCCGGCGGTTGACGTTCCGCGGACGCGTCATCGAGTTGGCGTTCACGGCGGAGCGGTTGTCCTCGACCTTGGCCGGGGAGACGGGGAAGGTGAAGGCACAATTGGCGGGAGCGGCGGACTGCGGCGGCACATTGTGCTTTGATGAGCAGCCGAGCTGAGCCGGCGGAGTCAGCATCTGGCCCACCGTTGTGGTCCAGTTATGAGGAGAGGACGTCGGAGCTGATGAAGCGGAAGAGCGTGCGTGAGGGCTTAGTGCGATGCGGCGCGGCTAGTGAGGCACTAAAGATGGCCTCTGTGACAATCGAGCAAGGAAGCAAGCAGGAAGAGCGAGAAAGCGTGAGGTGCGAGAGGCAGAGAGCCGTCGCTCGCCTCCTCCGCAAGGTCGACGCCAGCGCCAGCTTGAACCAACGCGGCGATGAAATGCTCAGATCTTCTGGCTGTGCGAGAAACTGTCGCTGGTGAGGGGAAACGTCGTCGGTTCGGTCGCATCGCTTCCGGCAGCTCAAGTCCCGCTTCGCCTCGCCAACGCCAAGGTTCGCATACAAATCTGTAGCGGTGGCAACGGAGCCACGCAATGAATAAGCCCACCTCGCTCCTACACAGTCTGCACTGACGGTCGCTTCACCCTCTGCGGCTGCGGAGAGTCCTCCATCCCGCCCGCCCCTGCGCTCCCTTCCCCACCCGGAGTAGCACCATTCGCTGCCGTGCGCACCATGCCAGTCGAACGCACGGGGCTCTGCGCAACAGGCGGCGGGCCGTACCTCGGCTGTGGAGGCGGCGTCTGCGCCTGCACCTGCATCGGCGGGAGGACGCGTGGCGCACCCGTCGCCGAGCCAGGGCCGGAGCCGGAGCTAGGCGGTGCGACGTACCGCGGCGTCTGCTGCCTGCCTGGCGTGCTTGGCACATACGGTGGGAGCGGCTGGAGCGGCTGTTGCGCGGCGTTGGAGGCGGCGCGCGCTCGCCCGCTCGCGGAGGATGGGGGCGGAGGTGCGACGTACCGCGGCGTGGGCTGCTTGCCCGGCGTAGAGGGGATCGCGGCGGATGTGGGGGGCGGAGAGGCGTACCGCGCTGCGGGTGCGGCGGGCGGAGGAGGAGGGGTGGAGACAGGCGCATGCGTGGGCAGGCGCGGCGGTGTGGGCGGAGGAACGAAATGCGGCTGCGACGGCCGGCGCGCGGGTGGAGGAGCAGAAGGGCGCGGCGCGGATGGTGAAGGGAGGGGCTGCACGTGTGTAGAAGGCGGAGTCGCGAACGACGGGGGAGGAGGCGGCGGCTGGTGAAGGGCGGGCTGGGGCGGTGGAGGCGGTGAGAGCGTTTTGGCCTGGCGCGAGGGCGTCGCGGCCTGCGCGGCGAGCGACGGAGGCGGAGGAGCAAAGTGCGGCTGCACGGGAGGGGGCAGAGGCGGGGGCGTCGCCTCCATCCGTGCCTTGTCGCGGTTCAGCTCCTTGAGCACCTCTCTCAGCTCGCCGACCATGTCCTTCTGCGCAAGCACGCCGCCTTCGCCGAGGCCCTTGCTCGGGCTCTCAAGGCTGCTGCGCCCGAGCGCGAGCGCCTCGCGCGCCTCCTTCATGCGGCGGATGCGCTCGTCGCGCGAGAGCTTCTCCCCTCCCGCGGATGAGCGGCTGTTCGGGCCCGCGATCGCCTCGAAGACCTTTTCCTCGGCGGGAGAGGACGCGTCCGACCCTGGCGGGAGGAGTGAGAGCGAAAGCGCGGCATCGAGCACGGCCTGCCGATTTGCGATCAGGTCGTCGCCCTCGCCGCTCGGGGCGCTGGACGCGTCGAGCGTGGCGTACACCGCGCCTGTGGCGATCAGATCGTCCTCCTCGTCCTCCTTCTGTGCGGCGGGCGCGTCTTGGAACTCCTCCGCCGAAGCCTCCTCGGCACGCTCCTCCCGCTGCGCCTCCTGCCGCAACTCCATCCCGAGCACCCTTCTCAACGCCTCCCCACCCGTCCTCCACTCCCTCTCGAACGTCCGCACCTCCTCCTGCACGCTCTCCCACAGCGCAAGTACCTTCTCCCCCTCGTCCTCTCCCGCCGCGCCTGCATCAGCGAGCACAACGCGCATCTTCGCCTGCGCGGTCCTGAGCGCAAGCGTCGCACGCTGGACATGTGTCGCGAGTGCGGGGTCCACCGCCGCCGAGCCTGCGCGCGCGTGGCGCGGCAGCGCAGGCGCGGCGGATGCGGACGAGGGCGCAAAGTCGGCATACGCGGCGGGGCGCGCCTTTCCCCGCGTAGTGGTAAGCGGAGTGGAGGGCGGGGGCGCCCAACGCGACGGCGAGGACGAGGGGACGACGTCCGCCTCGGGGCGGGCGTAGAACCCGCTTCGGCGGCGCTTCTCCTTCTCTGTCGCGCGCTCCTTGTCCCTGCCATCTCCCGCCGGGGCAGCATCTCCCGCCGCATTGTCGGGGAACTCACGCCCGTGCGCATCCTCCACCGCCTTCGCTGCATCCTTCAGCGCCCCGCCCAGCACGGCGAGCGCCCCTTCGGCGCGCACCCAGGCGGTATCATCGCCGGCTGCAGAATCGAGCGCCTCAAGCAAGCGCCAGAGCACGCCGCGGCGCGCATCGTGCGCGTCGTCAAAGCGCTCCTGGAGTGTCACGAGAAGGACGCGCTCGACCTCGCTCCTCGAAGAGGTGGAGAGTGCAGCGGGCGCATCCAGCGCGGACAGCCCGCCCATGCTCAGTGGGCGCCTGCGTCGCCCTCCCGTAGCGCCGTCTGCGCCATCTGTGCGCGGCGACCCGTGCGGGCCGAGCGACGCGCGCAGGCGATGCGCGCCTCGCTGCGGTGTCCCGCTTGCTTCGCCGCTAGCGGCGGCAGTCGTGCGACGATCAATTCCGCCAAAGGTCGATTCGGTGGGGTGGAACGGGTCTACGCCTTCGGGCAGGTGCACGCTTCCGGGGCGAGAGGAGGAGGGCGCGCTCCCCTCCTCCCAGCGCTGAAGCTCGTTGCGCTCTGCGCGCGCGCGCGAGTCGTGCCGCATGAGCTCAGAGAGGGAGGCCGTGGGGCCGTGTGAGGGAGTGGACGCTGAAGGCAGCGCAGAGGGAGTGGAGAGCGTAAGGAGGGGCGAGTCGCGGGGGAGGAGCGCGTTGAGTGAGGAGGTTGCGCTCGCGAAGGCGGTTAAAGAGGCGTTTAGCGCTTCGGCGAGGGCAGTACGGAGCGCAAGAGCGCGTAAAGGAGGTGGCGGCGCGATGAGCGGATCGGCATCCAGGGCAACGAGCGGCGGGGACTGCTTTGACGGCCCGCCGAGCGGAGAGGGAATGCGCGGTGAGCGCGATGGCGTCGACTGCATCGCGGCTGAGGTCGGACTCGAAGGCTTCGGCGAAGGAAGATGCCCGCGTGCTTCGATGCGAGAGATGGGCGGGAGCGGGTCGGACCTGCGGACGGGGGGTAAGTCAGCTCGCTCTGCCTGACCGAGGAAGAAGGGCGGAAGCGTACAAGCCGAGACCGTGTGCGATGCATTCGAGCTCTTTGATAGCCGTCAAGGCTGCAGCGACGCGCAGATCGAGCTCCTGGGACGCGGCGATGAACTCCTCGACGGTCATGAGGAGCGCGTCCTGCGGCGCCTGTGGAGCTGTCTCCTCCTTCTGCGATCGCTCGCCCTCGTCTTCCTCCCTCACGTCCTCGAGTACGCCCTCGGACTTGCTCGAGAAGCGCCCGAGCGCCCCAACTAGGCCCGAGAGCGCGGCCTGCGCGCTGCCCAGCACGCCGCGCTCTGCGACGCCCTGCCCGCGTGTCTCCCAGCCCGCGCCCCAGTCAGCCGCTTTGGCCTTTCCCTTTGCGCTCCGCACGCTGCTGCTCCGCGGGCGAGTCGGGTATGTCCTGGGCACGCGGTGCTGGAGCGCCTCGAGCGGGGGGTAGACCTGCAGCGCGTCTCCAAGCTTGGCGCTGAGGAGGGCCGAGGTAGCAATGGCATACTTGACGCGCTCGATCGACGCGAGCTGACGGCGGGTGCGCTGGGCTGGCGGCGGCGGGGCGGGGGATGTTGACGGGGCGGGGAGGGGTGCGCGCGAGGTCGAGGGCGAGGCGGTGGAAGCTGCGCTCGAAGAGGCGTCTGGGTTGCGCTGTTCGAATGTGTCTGACTCTGCGGGCAGGCGTCCGTGCGAGCGGGTGAGCGGGACAAAGGCATGACGAGGAGGCGGAGGCGGAGAGGGCACGCACGGCGGAGGAAGGCGGCGAGCGGCGAGTGCTCGTCGTGGAGTGCTCCTGCCATCCCCTCAAACGCAGTCTGGCTACCCAGCGCGCGTTCAGCGGGGGCGGGCGGTGTGCGGTCGGATGAGAGCTTCGTCAACGCGTCGATGCACGCCGCGTCGTGCCGCTCACCGCTCCCTGTTTGGCGAGGATCCGGGTGTCCGAAGCAGTTCATGAGCCTCAAGACGACTCTTCACGGCCTTCACCGGACTCGCAGAACGTGATGAAGCGGGCGACAGCGAGTTTCCGAGACAACCGCCGACTCCGCCCATCGCGCAAAGCTCCGCGGCGGTTCGAGCATGACAGGCCAGAATGCGAAAATTCTCACACGAAGGTGATGCCCGACGCAGACACACACTTCGACGGGACGACGAGCGCGTCGCCTCTCGTTCCCGCTGTCCTCATCTTGCCCTCGTCTGCTGTTGCTCGTTAGGATCGACCAGTATACGCGGCATAGGTACCTTGAAGCTCGACAGCCCCGTACTGCAGCCAACGCTTGCCCGTCGTCACTCGGCCCTTGTCTCCCTCGGCCCCTTTCTCTCCCCACCCGCGCGCGCCTTCGTCTCGTCCCACCGTCACAGGCTGCGAGCGTGACTACTTGGGCGATCGCAAGGAGAGCCTAGCGACCCAGCGCAAGGTCTCCGGCAGGTATGTGCGCTCTTCTCGCCCTTCAAGATCCTCATCAGCTCGTCCTCACCTCGCCCCTCCTCTCGCGTGCACAGACTCTCATAGAGCGCCAGGACAGCCATGGACGACCTCTTCAGCTCCGACACTCCTGCGACGGGATCTCCGCGATCTGGCAGTTCGTCCCTCCCAGCGCCTCGCCCGACCTCTTCGTCATCCCTCCCCGCGTCCGCTGCACAAGTCGCCGCCGTCGGTGCGCGCATCCCTGACCTATCGCCACCCACGCCTGCACCTTCGCCGCAACCGACGACTCGCACTCGCCCCGTGACGTCCTCCTCGAGCGGCGAAAGCTGGCGACCAAAGGGGTACCCGCTCGGCGCCGACACCTCGCCCTTCTTCGACCCTGCCTCGCTCCCGCCACCGCACTCTGTTCATTCGCCCCTTGGAAGCGGTGGTGTCAGCGGCGGCGTTCCGCCCTCTCCCCTTTCCGAGGGCGACCTCGTCGCACATCTTCGCGCGCAGGTCAATGCGCTCTCGCGGCGCGCCCGCGAGCAGCTCCTCCAGGACCTCATCCGCGACACGGCGCCGATCGATCTCTCGTCGCTTTACCCGCTCATCGTTCCGCGGCTGCAGCGCGACTTCCTCCGCACCCTCCCGCTCGAACTCGCGCTACACGTCCTCTCCTTCGTCGATGATGCGCGCACCCTCGCCCGCGCAAGCGCAGTCAGCAGGCACTGGCACGCGCTCCTCCTCGACGAGTCGACCTGGCGACGCATGTGCTGGAAGTCGGGCTTCGCGCCGCCCGAGCCGGCGCCGCCGCTCCCCTCCTCCACCTCGGCGGACGAGCCCCCGCTCATGAGCCCTATGCGGATCGGTACCGCCCGCCTCCGCACGCTTGAGTTTGGCGAGCGTGCGCACGACGCCGACGATGCGCTGTTCACGCCTGCGGGGCGCGAGCGCCGCGGCACGCTCGACCGTAGTGCGCTCGAGGAGATCGCTGCGCGCACGGGAGCGTACGGCGCGCAGCCCCTCCCGCCGCAGGCCCCGTCGACCGGTAGCGAAGGGATGGATGTGGATGTTGACCCTCTGGGCGGGACGACCGGGCTGGGGTTCGGGACTTCGCTCGATGCGGGCGCCGGTGCGCGCGGGAGCCTCGCAGCAAGGCGAGCGCACCCTGTCCAGCACCTCGTGACGGGTTTCGACTCGCCCGCGTTGCACGCCACAGGCTCTTCGAGCGGGCACCCGCATCCGCAAACGATGGAGGTTGACCCCGCGCTTCCGTATGCTGCGCCGCCTATGCCCGATGCGATCCAGTTCGGGACTATCCCGCCTGGCCCGGTGCGGACGCCGACGAGCTCGCAGGTACTGCTGAACGCCGCTGCCGCCGTCTTCCAGCCGTCCGCATCGTCCTCCGCCGCCGCACACCAGCAGCCGCAGCCGCAGGCGCCCGCCGCCTCCCCACAGCCCTTCTCGTACAAGTCGCACTTCAAGCTCGCGTACCTCTCGGAGCAGAACTGGGTTCGCGGGCCGGGCATGCTGCTCAGCACGCAGATGAGCGTCGATCAGGGCGTCGTCACGTCCATGGCCTTTGACAGCGAATGGATCGTCGTCGGCATGGATACCAACAAAGTCCACATCTTCGAGGCCGGCTTGGGGACGTACGTTCGCACGCTAGCGGGGCACGAGCTCGGCGTGTGGTGCCTCACGCTCATCAGCAAGGGCGGCGGGCCACGCGACGACCCGCTTGACGGTGCGCAGTCGGCGGCGGAGGACGACGACGAGTGGGCCGGCGACGGAGGGAAGGGCAAGGCTCGCGCGCGCGACCCGCCTCGCACACCCGGCGTCGGTACCGCAGGCGCGACGAACGCCTTCTTCCGCGCGGACGCGACCCCGCTCGCCGCCTCGTCGTACTCGTCCCCTTCCTCGCCCGCCTCCGCCCCCCGCCCTCGCCGCCGCCGCTCTTTTGCCGCGTTCGACGCAGACGCGCCGTCGTCCCCTCCCTCGGCCGGTGCGCGGCGCTCGCGCGCGAAACCCAGCACGTGCGGCGGGATGGGCGTCGGCGCGGGCGGGCCGACGGGCGACTCGACGCAGCAGGGCGGTGTGTGCGGGACGGCGAGGGGGTGGGGGCGGGAAGGTGCGGTCGTTGTGAGCGGCGGGAGTGACAGGAACGTCCGCGTGTGGGACGTCGCGACTGGGTGCGTCGCGTGCGCTCTCGCTTTCGGCGCTTTGTTGCCCCTCTGTACCGCGTGCATGCGTGCAGAGGAGCGGACCAAATGCGTACTGACGCCCCCAGTCTCGATCCCCCAGGCGCTGCCTGCACGTTCTCCCCGGCCATACCTCGACCGTCCGATGCCTCCGCGTCCTCGACGGCCGTCCCATAGCTGTCTCGGGCTCGCGCGACGGCTCGATTCGCGTGTGGGATATCCAGCGCGGGCTTGCACTCCGCCTGCTCAGCGGGCACAGGAAGAGCGTCCGCGCGATCGAGGTGTGCGGGAACAGGATCGTAAGCGGGAGCTACGACACGACGGCGAGGGTGAGTGGGCAGCTTCCTTCCTGTGCCTGCACGCATCCCCATCAAAGCCATGCGCCCAAGCTAGCTGATACAGAGCAGCTCGCTCACTCACGCTTGCCCCGCCCGCAGCTATGGGACGTCGACACTGGCGAGTCCCTTCACGTGTTCCGCGGCCACATCGGCGAGATCTACTCCGTCGCGTTTGATGGCGTGCGCGTCATCACCGGCTCGCTCGACTCGACCGTGCGCGTCTGGTCTGCCGAGACGGGGTGGGTCTCGCTCCTTTCCACCCATCTGCTTCTTTCCCCGGTCCTGACCCGCGCCACCCCGCGCAGCGAGTTCCTCGCGCTCCTGCAAGGCCACACGCTGCTCGTCGGGCAGATGCAGCTCGACCCCTACGCCGACCTGCTCGTCACGGCTGGCTCGGACGGGTTCGTCATGGTCTTCTCGCTGACGACGTACGAGGCGCTGCACCGAATCAAAGCGCATTCGCAGAGCGTCACGTCGCTCCAGTTCGACGAGCGGTTCATCGTCACCGGCGGGAACGACGGGCGGCTCAAGCTTTGGGGTGCGTCCCGTCTCCTCCCTCTTTCTCTCCCGCTCGAGCTGATCGCGAGCACGCACGCAGATACGAAAACGGGCGCGTTTATCCGCGACCTCTCGGACCCGTGCGACACGGTCTGGCGCGCGCTCGTCCGCGACGACAAGCTCGTGTCGCTCAGTCGGCGGGACGACCGCATCCTCATGGACGTCAAGACGTTCCGCGAGCCCGCACCCGCCGCCTGAGCTTGTTCTCGCCGACCCCGCGGGACGGATATTTATTGCTTGGACGGAGGGAAGGGAGGGAGGAACCGCGGGATAGACCTGGGGGATTCGCGCTTCTTTGTGCATGTGTTTCTTGGAACTGCAGTTCTTGCAATCTTGTCACGTGAAGCCCACAGGTCGACTGGCTCTCGCTGCGAAGTGACTTTCAATCAAGCTCCGCAGCTTCGGGACAACGCTGCTTGCCGTCACCGCTGTAGCTAAGATTGGGAGCGAGCTGGCTTGCAGATAAGACACCGGTCACCGCGCTAATGCTTCTCCGCCTCGTCCTGGCCCTCCCCCTCCTCGCTGTCCGAGTCCGCAAGCTCGTCGACAACCTCCGATTCGACGAGGGCGAACTCGATACCATGCGCCTCGCACCACTTGCTGATGACTTCCTCGGCGGGAACGTAGTCGGTGTCCTCGGCGCCCTCCTCGTCCGCGATTGCGTCCTCCTCGAGGTCGAACTCTCGAAGAGTGTCCTTGTGCGCCTCGAGGAAAGCGAGAATGTCCTTTGCCGAGAGCTGCGGCGACTCGCGGATGAAGACCTCGCGGAGGGGCGCCTTGGCGAAGAGCGTGAGGATCGACGCTGCGAGCGGCGTCGCAAACTCGAGCGCGACGAGCTGAGGCAGGTCGAGCGGCTCGACCTCTTCGGGAGCAGCAGCCGGGGGGCCGTCCAGCTCGAGCGAGTCGAGCGTGCCCGAGAAACGCTGGACGAAAGTCGCGAAGGCGGTGAACGAGAGATCCGGGAACTCGTCCATCGCGAGGTGCTTGAGCGGGGCGGAGAAGGCGACTGCGGCGAGATCGTCATTGACGAAGCTGCAAGAGCCGAGACGCAGCTCCTCCAGCTTGGTGAGTCCGGCGAGTGCAGCCAGGAGCGCTTTGCGCTCCTCTGCAAGCATCGCCTCGTCCCGCTTGGCGCCCGCGAGGAAGAAGTTGAGCTCGAGCGACTTGAGGTTGGGGAAGGCCTCGAGGAAGCTGACGCCGTCCTCCGCCTTCGAGACGCCGTCCGGCGGAAGGAGGAGCGAGAGGTTCTCAACCTTGTCGCCCAATGCCTTGATCGCCTTGAGCGCCGTGTTCGCGACGTCCGTTTCGGCAACCTCGACTGCGGTGACCTCCCCGTCGTCCTTAGCCTCGACGAGCGCGTCCCACGTCGAGCGGCGGAGGATTTTCAGCGGACCCTCGACATCGAGGCTGACAATGCCAGGGCACGCCTCGACGATGCGCGTAAGGAGCGCGTCGCGAGCACGAGCGCAGCGCAGCTCCCACTCGAGCGATGCCGCGCCGTCGAGCTGCGCGAGCTTCTCGGCGGCCTCGACGACCTCGAGCGCGTGACCCTCGGCACCGGGAAGCGACTCGCCGTGGTCGTGGGCTAGGAGCGTGTCAAACTGCGTCTCCCGAAGCGAGAGGTGCTTGACGTGCTGCGACTGCCGCGGGAGGATGTCCTTCACAAGCTCGAGCATCGACTCGGTCGAGCGAGCGTAAAGCCAGAGCTCCTGTAACGTTCAGCAAGGTCAACTTGCCCTCGACAAGGGCAAGGCGGGAAGAGCGCGCCTTCCAGATGAGCGGGGCGACAAGCCCGTACCATTCCTTGTTGACCAGGCTCAAGGCAGAGAGCGTTGAACGGCGCTGATCCTCGGGGCCGGCAAAGAGGTCGACCGCGACCTCCTCGCCGTCCGCCGCCTCGACGATCGCGTCCTCCGCCTTGTCCTCGCTACCCTCGGCCTGACTGTCGGTCGTCTCGTCCTCCCAGTCGTCGTCGGCGTAGAGGGCGAGGTCGTCCAGCAGCGCAATGATGCGCTCTTTGAGCTTCAGCGGGAGAGAAGCGAGCGAGGCGGGTCCCTCTGTGCGGGCAGCAGCGTCGGCAGGCATGTTGGCGTGAGGGTGAGCGTTAGAAGCGCAAGAAGCGAAGCTCGGCCCAGCGAGAAAAGTCGGCGAGGAAGAGGTTCGAGCGGGTCTGGAGGAGCGCGCGTCGGGTCGCGAGGTGTGTGCGCGACAGCCGTGCGCCGAATCTGCGGGTAGCTGACGCGATACAGAGGAATGCAGGTTTGTTGAGCACATACGGCATCGTCCCGAGCGAGGTGACGGGGCGGGGCGGCTTCATCGTCGGAGCGTGTAGTGAGGCGGTGGGGGCGGGTCCTGCGGGGGCCTGCGTGACAAAATGCGCGACTCGGGAGACATTATAAGAGTGCTCGGAGGCCTGTCAGGAGAGCGAGAGCAGCCTGAGCGGACGCGGTGAAGGGAGAGCGCAAGAAGATGAGGAACGGACGAGACGAGGGGGAAGCGGCGTGTGGACTCTCGTAAAGCACGTCGGTCTGCTGGATATGCTTTCAAGCCCATTCGATGGCATCCTAGTCCGTCTGCACGGCGCGCGAGCGCGGCCGGGAGAAGTCACTTCCTCCTCCATCTCACTCTTGACCACCACATCTCGAGCGCGGAAGCGAAAGCCCTGCCACACAAACCCCAAGGCTAGCGCGATAGAGACAATCAAGCAACTTTGCAAAGTACTGCGGCTATCATACAAGCAGCTCCGACCGTCACAGCTCCCCTCCTAAAGCTCGAACTCGCCCTCGCTCTCCTCCGAGTCATCCTCCCGAACGCCTTCATTGCCGCCGCACCCGCGCGAAGACAGCGCCGAGTCCCAAGCCGGTCCCCTGTCCGAAGCGTAGTCGCGGCTGTACTCGTCGTAGTCGTCGTAGTCGGTGTAAGCGTCCTCATCGTCTTCTTCGTCCTCGTAATCGTCCTCGTCGTCGTAGTCCTCGCCGTATGCCGAGCCGGCAGTGAGCTCGATGCCAAGATCAGCGCAGCTGCCGCAGATCGCGTCGATTTCGTCCTCGTCCAGGCCCAGCGTGTCGTACTCTTCTCCCAGATCCTCGTCGCCGAGTAGCGCGTTGTCGCTGAGGCGGACGCTGTCGAGAGTGGAGGCGTGCGCGCCGAGGAAGACGACGAGGTCGTCAACTCGGAGGAGAGGGCAGAGGTCAAGGCGGAAGAAGGTGATGCGCATGCAGGGCGACACCAGGCGGAGGAAGAAGGAGGATTGGAAGTCGGTGCCAACAGCAAGCGACGTGAGGCACGGGAGGTGGACGCCGAAACCGTCCGGGACATCCCATCCGTCGAGTGCGCCGGAGTACAGACTTATCGCGAGCGACCCGAGCGTGGGCGCGAAGACGTCAAGGAACGCCACGAGCCGCTCGAACGACACCGAGGTGTGCGAGCTAACCAGCTCGAGCGAGACGAGCGGCGCCTGCATGATGACCGCGCGCTGGAGGAACGCGTCCGAGACGAGACCATCGCCATCGATACGCAGGTGCTTCAAACGTACGTGAGAAGCGCCCGATCTGTGTGCCGAGCGACGCGACGTCGATGCCCTCCGGCCACGAGTAGCTCAAGACTGCCAAGGACTGGAGGTGCGGCTGTTGGCGAAGGAAGGTGAACTCGCGGGCGGAGCCGGTCTTAGGGAAAATGGTGACGGTGTGGAGGCGATGCAGGGTCAATTTGCCGACGCGAACGTGATCAGGCTGGTCGATGGTGAGCTCCTCCGTGTTGGAGCAGCAGCGAAGCAGGCGTGTGGCGATGACGTCTCGCGCGCGTACCGCCGAAGATGTCGGCGTCTCCGAATAGCGGTAACCTAGTATGGCCTCGTGGCCGAAGCTGAAGCAGCGGACGTGAGCTGTGTGAGGAGGCAGGATGCGCTCGAGGCGGCCGAGCTGCTTCTTGCCCGCCGAGCCAAGGATGAGGCGCTGCGCGAGCAGATTGGTCAGCTCTCGTGAAGCTCGCCGGGGACCAAACAGGTGCTCACACGCCAGAGAGGCGGGGCCGTCAGGTCGCGGAACTCGCGGTTGATCGACTGGAGGCGTTGCAGCTCACAGCGCTTGACGGAGTCGGCGGCCTCGCCCTACGGGTGAAGCAGGCTGTCAGTCTTGCCTTTCACGCCAACCATAGCCCTGGCATACGTACCGCCTCCTTGTGCGCCTCCTTGCTTGCGAAGAACCCGACGGAAACGCACACATCCGAGTCCTCCTCTTCGTCATCACGGTACATTTCGTCGTACAGCTTGAGCACCTCGTCAACGATCTGCTGCTTGAGCTCGACGGGCAAGCGATACCACGGCGCCGGCTTGTCCTCGGAGAGGGAGAGGAGGTGAACCGCTGGGAACTCGTCGGCGACGTTGGCGGGCGTGGGAAGGACAGCCTGCGGGTCTGAAGCCATGGAGACGACGGTACGCTCAAGCGGAGCAAGTCTGAGCGGTTTGAGCGTGAAGCGGGGTGAAGCGCAGGAGGAGAACCGTCGGAGCAGCAGCGTGAGCTGAGAACGGCTGGCTCTCGCAGGATTGGCGGGAGTCCTACAATGATGCAGCAGGGCGATACAGCAGCACTCAAAGCGGGTAATGTTTGCCCGACGAGAGGATGAGCGAACACCCTCGTCCTTGTCGTCGTCTCGACCGACCCCGTACAAGTCGTTCAAGCAGTTAGACTTCCCGAGCAAACGCATGAGAAAAGCAAGCGGATCCTTTCAACCCAAGCGCTACGGAGCCTCTTCACTCCTCCTCGCTCTCTTCGTCCTCCTCGTCGCTCTCCCCCCCCCCCCCCCCCGTCCAACCCGACCCAGAGTCCTCCTCCTCCTCGCTGTCCTCGTCGTTCTCGTCGCCCTCGCTCTCTTCCCAATCCTCCTCCTCCTCCTCGTCGCCCTCCTCAAGTCGCTTCCCGCTGTCGGACAGGTTGCTCATGGAGACGTCGTCCTCGTTGACGACCTTGACGCCGAGTTCGCGGCAGCACGCCGTGATTGCGTCGACATCGTACGGGTCGAGTTCCTCCATTGATTACCCGGACCCGAACCTCTCGTGGCTGTACATCACGTCGTAGCTGATGCAGACGGACTGGAGCGTCGCCGCGTGCGCGCGCAGGAAGGCGAGGAGGTCCTCGGTTTGGCACTCGCGGATGTGGGGGTTGAGGCCGAGACGGAAGTACGTGAGGGGAAGGAGCGGGGAAGCGAATCGGAGGAAGAAGGGCGGGAGGAAGTCGGTGCCGAGCGAGAGCGACGTGAGGGTGGGAAGGAGGAAGTCGGGCCCCGACGGGACGTCCCAAAAGTCGCAGTCGTCCCCGTGGAGCTCGAGGTGCAGCGACGTGAGCGTCGCGGAAAAAACGCTGATGAACTCGTGGAGAGTGGCGGAGGAGACCTCCCCTCCGACGACGACGAGCTCGAGCGACGCGAGCGGCGTCCGCAGGTTGACGCCGCCGAGCGCGAGGGCGTCGTCGTTGACAACCTGCGCGCCTTCGAGCTTGAGGTGCCTCAACGACGGCAGGCCGGCTAGAAGCGGTGCGAGCTGGATGTCATCGTTGGGGCGACCCGCGAACCCAGTATGCTCGATCTGGAGAAACAGCGACGTGAGGTTGGTCTGCCTGTTCAGGAAATCGCAGGCGAGAAGGTAGACGCCATCAGAACGACCGTGTCGAGATGTGCGCCGAAGAGCAAGTCGAGCAGCCAGGGTTCAGGCCAGCAGAGTCCTCGACCTCCGGGCACAGGTGCAGCGCGCGGACCGTGAGTACGGCTTTTTCACGCTCAACAACTTTGGACGACTGGCGCTTAAGGACGGTCATGTCGGTAATGCTGCAGTAGCGGACGTGCTGACCGTGACGGCTCAAAGCGTCGGTGAGCCGGAGGAGGCGTTCCGTATCATCGAGCCTCAAGGAGATACACTGTAAAAGGTGGATAAGATCAGCGACGCTCACAGCGATCCGTTCGAAACGAGCTCACGCTCCAAACGCCCGGCGTAACGAGATCATGAAAGTCCGAGTTGACCAGCTGCAATTCGCGGAGATCCTCGGGCTTCATAATGCGGCTCTGCCCCTCCTACAGGGCAATCTCGTGAGCGGCAGCGTATGGGTGCTTTAACGAACAAGCAGCGCACCTCGCGGACGTCCCTCTTGGCGAACCATCCGACGGTGAGCGCCTCCTCCTCGGAGTCAATCAACTCCTCATCAATCAGCTTGTCGACCTCGTCGATGATCTGGCGCTTCAACTCGACCGGGAGAGTGTTCCACGACGCGACCGGCTTCTCCTCGGCGACGGAGAGGAGCTCGACCGCTGGAAGTGCATCGGAGGTCCTGGAGAGCGTGGCGGTGGCATTCGCGAGCTCGGTGGACATGTTGACGCGTTTGAGGAAGCCGAGCGAGCGATTCAAGCGGGTGAAGTGGGAAGCGAGTGAGAAGAAGGAGGGAGAGAGGCGTGGCGCAAAGCGTCCGCGGACAGTTGCGGGCTGCGCGTTACAAGCTCAACGTAGAAAGACGCGAGTCGGAGGGAGGAGAGAGAATGACAGCCGCATGCGCTTGCTTTCGATGCGCGACGCCCCTTCCTTAGAAAACAGAGGGGAGGGACGGATGAAGGGAACGGCGCTACATAACCACGCAACTCAACTCTGGCCCGCCGAAATCAGCACCAAACTCCTTCGTGTCCCTGCAAGCAATGCGCAATCAGCGGGAGCGGCGAGAGCGCCAGGAGCACGCGGGACAAGAGGTGAGATGCGAGAGAAAACCGAGAGGGAACGTACACAACCAAGTCAGTCTGCGCTATCCGCCCCTGGTAGACCTTCATGACGCAGATGCTGCTGCACCGTTTCTCCTCCTCGGCGCCATGTTTCGAGTTCGGATTGTGCGCCTCCTTTGCGACGATGTCGTATACGAGCCCGACAGCCGCTGCTTCCATCGAGCTGTGCGGGGCGAAGCACGTAGAGAGAAGGATGAGGCGGTAGAGGTAGAAGTGAGGGTGAACGTTGAAGGACAGGGGAAGAACATAAGCGGTCTGAATAAGGGGAGAGGAGGCGAAGCGAGTGAAGCAGGTGCAACGCACGACGTTCCGTCCATGTCCATCAGGTGCGAGCGTAGCCGGACCTTCAGAGTCTACGGATGAAGAAGGAGAATCAGTACGGAGAGAGCAAGAGCGGGGAAAGCGTAGCGCACCGAGAAACGGGTCCTGAACCGCTCCATCTGGACGAGCAGCTTGTCCATGCCGACTTCGCGGGTGTTGACGCGGTGCTGATACGCCTCGACATGGTACAACTGCGGCACGATCTCGCTGCGGAGAACGTCGATCGGGACGCCCGGGACGGAGAGCATGAGGGTGATTGCAAGTTCGCAGAGGTGAATGGGGTCCTTGATGCGCGGGAGGACATAGTTCGGGTCCTCGGGGTGCGGATGATGTTTGTGGTGCTTGTGCGAGTGGTGCGAGGACCGCGAGAGGGCCTGGTGAAGGGACGATCCGCCGAAGTTGAAGCGCGAAGGGGATTTGGGCGACGCAATCGACGACGCGGTTGACGCGAGGGACCCGTCCGAGCTCTGTGTGTTGACGGGGAGGAGCTGGCGCCCAGCCCTAGCCTTGTCCTCGTCGTCTTGCGAGAGCGAGGACATCGGAGCTGATGAAGATGAGCGGGGAGGCGGGAACTTGACGGGGAGAGCTGGGGCTTGGGCTGGTGAGCCTGGAGGACAGCTAGAGTGCAGCAAGGGGCAGTACAAGCTTCTCCAGCAGAGTAAAGCGCAGTGTCGGCAGTCGAGCGCCTCGGATCCCTCCTCTCGCTCGTCCCCTCCCCGGCCGCGGGAGATCGCAGGCCATGAAGGTGGGTGCGCCTGTCCAGATGCATGGAGTAGATCCGCTGACCCGTCCTATGCGCGCACAGATCCTCCCGTCGTCTGGGTGCACCTGTTGCGTTTGCTCTCGGGCCCCGCCCCCACACCTCGACCCGCCGCCCTGGCGCGCCCAGTACAGCCCGCCAGAGGGCGCAGAGCTCAACATGAAGCGCTATCAAGCCCTACTCGCCGCGGCCGAACCTGTCGCGTCGACGTCCAGAATCCCGTACACTCCGCCAGCCGCCGTCCGCCTCCCGAGCGAGCTCCTCGGGCCCATCTTCGCCCTCGCCCGCCCCGCCCTGCCCGCTACAGCGTCCCGCATCAAGCCTCTGCCGACAGCTTGGCGGGCCTGGGCGAACCTGCCCCTCGTCCATTCACGCTGGCACTCCGTCGCCCGCGAGGCGCTCGCCAAGGTCGTCGTGCTCCGTTCGACAAGGCAGCTCAAGCGCTTCATCAACGCGCTTCGCGACGGCGGGCTTGGTGGCAAGATCGAGGAGATCCTGCTCGACCTACAGGAGGCGCAGTGCGGAGCGACAGGGGGCGACGTGAAGGCATCGGCGTACGAGACGCTCCTTCTCGAAATGCTTGAACAGTGCGGCACGACGCTTAGAGCGTTGCGCTGGCGCGGGTCCGGCGACCCCGCGCTCGTGAAAGTCCCGCCCGCGCTACGCGCGCACCTCCAGCGGCTCGAGGTCTTCGAGTACTCGCCGTGTGACGCGTCGCACCCACCCACGACCGATGGGATCATGTGCGAGCTTGCGAGCCTGCCCATGCTCAAGGAGCTCGTCGTCCATCCGTCGGGACGATCGCTCCCACCGCTCTCGCATGCGCCAAGCGAAATCGTCGACGGGCTCTTCATCCTCCTTGAGTACCTCTCGGACCTCCTCGCCGCGGATGACCCGTCCGTACGGCAAGACGTCTACCTCAGTGGCGTCACACGCATTGGGCTGAATCAGGTCCGCACGATCGCGCTGCACGCGCTCGTGCTCACGCCCCTCTCGCTGTTCGGCATCCTCTTCCCGTCCTTCTGCACTCTCAAGCACCTCACCCTCGCGTCGCTCATCGTGATCGGGTCCCCCTCCTCCCTCTACAATACGCTCGTGCTTGTCGCGCCCAATCTCGAGTCGTTCGAGTGGAGCGAGGGACCTACTGTTGGCGGCGCGGGCGGGCTCGATCCTCCGTTGTCGGACGAGCAGTACTGGGATGTCGTGCGGTACCTGACGAGCGTGCGCTGCTCTGCTTCTTCTCCCTGCTCCTTCTCCCTGCTCCTTCTCCCTGCTTCTTCTCCCTGCTCTCCGCTGATTCCCTTTCTACACGCCCGCAGGTCCGCAAGCTCAAGCTCTTCGGGCCGCAGGTCTTCGCCCCTTCGCCGCACAAGGCGGGCTACGCGCTCCCACCCAAGCTCAAGCAGCTTACGCTCGGGTCGTGCGAGGAGGAGATTGACGTCGAGGAGCTTGAGTGGTGGATCGAGCGGGTGGACGAGCTGTGCCGCACGGAGGAAGGTGGAAAGGAGGGCGAGGGCGAGGAGAAGGTGCCGGACATGACGCAGGAGACGACGCCGGAGACAGCTCAGGAGGCGACGCGGGAGACGGAGGAGGAGCGGTCAACGGCGGACGACTCGGGCATTGGCCTACTCGACGAGGACAAGGGGGATCAGGGCACCGGCGCGGACGACGGCGCATCGACCTGCTCGAGCATCCCGCCCAATCCTTCGGCAACGAGTGCGCGCAACAGCGGCATTGCCGAAAACACAAGCACGGCGTCGAGCCCACTCAGCGACGAGCCGCCCTCACTCGCGCATCTCGCGCCCGCGTCCTCCCCCTCTTCCTCGCCTTCGCTCGGCCCGTCTCCCTCCCTTACGCCGGCGCCACGCGCGCCGCCCGCGTCGCCCACGCGCGCCGCCTCGCGCCCACCGCCCAAGCGTCCCCGCCGTCGCCGCGGCCACCTCTCCTGGGCATCCCCGCCCGTCCCTCCCACTGGCCCGCCACCGCTCTCGCACCTGACGCTCTGCACCGCCGCGTCGCCTCTGCGTGTGCACCCTGCGCTTGTGGACCGTGTCGATGCGCTCGTGAGGACGAGGGGCGTTGCGGTCGAGTGGGTCCGCTTGGTCGTCGTTGTGCTCGAGACGATGGACCTCACGAGGGAGATGCGGGCCGAGATGAGTGAGCTGCCGGAGGAGAGCGGGTGGGCGTGAGAGGGTGTGCTTGCTGTCTGTGTTCGCTGTACCTCCTTCGTGCGTGTCGTTGTGTCGCGTTTCGCACTCCCCGTCGTTTTGTCGCTTGTCCACGATTACTCGCAACGTTTGTCTGCTCATCCGCATGCGGTGGCGGCTGCGGGAACGGTTGAGCAGCAGTATGTCCTCCCTTCTCGACCGCAGCAGGGAAGAAAGGTTTGGAGATGTTCCTTTCAGCTGTATGCAGATGAATAAGTGCAGAAGACTAAGCAAGAGGGTATGGCAAGGGACGAAAGTGGGATGTCCAGCACCCGCTCAGTTAAGCGCATCGCTCAAAGCGCCAGCGCCGCAACAAGCGCCACAGCGCCCGCCAGCCCGCCGGCAACCGCCGTCTTGCCCGCAGCGCTATTCCCACCCGCGCCCTGGCTGCCACTCGGCTGCGCGGCACTCGCGGCCGAGCTGGCGGACGAGGAGCTCGCGCTCGAGGCGCTTACGGCGGCGGACGAGGCGGAGCTCGAGATGGACGAGAGGGCCGAAGTCGCGCTCGCGGCGATGGACGACACGCCGGAGGAAAGGGTGGCGTTGTCCGCACCTGAGCCAGAGGTAAGCGTGGGGAGGGTGTCGGTGCAGAAGGTGGAGAAGCCTGTGCGAAGGGAGGTCAGCGGGGAAACGAGCGCGGGATGGAAGCGCTCACTCGCTGCGTCCGAAGACGCGGTTTCGCCGTACGTCGGCGCGCACGCCGTCAGCTGCGTGAGGACGTCGCTGCCGCACGCGCAGACCGCGACCTCCGTCTCATCCTCGATGTTCGAGCAGTTCTGTGGGCAGCGCAATCACGTCAGCGGATTCGGGGCTTGAAAGCATGGAAGGGAGGCCCACCTGCAACGAAGTGACCCAGGCGGTGCAGTCGGCAGTAGCGTTGCCCGAGATCACGTCCGACGAGACGCTCTGCGCGATGTTGAGGAGGCCCTCAACAGACTGCGTGGCCTGGTCCGAGAGGCTCTGGCGCTTGAGCAGTGAGCCAATGCCCGAGGCGTAGGCTGCAGGTGCAGAAGCGGGTTAGCTGGTGCGTTGAGAAGACCGCCGCGACGGGAAGGTGGGGTCACGGCCAGGCGAGGATGGGGAGAGGGGAACGCACCAGAGGCTGCGAGTGCGACAACAGCGATAGCAGTGCGGACCATCTTGTCGGACGAGCGTGTGTGCGCAGGAGCGGGAGAAGAGGGAGGGCGAACGACAGGCCGCACTTGACAAGCCCTGAGCAGCGGGACGAGCGGGCCTTGCCGGATGCGGCAGGGTTGAATGAAAGCGGCCAAAGGGGCTAGGCCTCTGCGGCGACGGCGAGGATGCTTTAACCCGCAGCAGCTGACACTGCCTTGACAGCCTGACATCGGCTTTATTGTAATAGCATGCGCTGAGTAAGCGGACAAGCTGGGCGGTAGGGGCAAGTGAGGGGAGCGGGTTGTGCAAGGCCGATTGAGCGGGTGGCGTAGACAGGCGACGAGAGCAGCGGTAGTGCGCGTCACTCTGACTGACAAGGGAGCGAGGCGAAGCGGTGCAAAGGCAGCGACCACGGGAGCGAGAGATGGACGAGCGAGAGGCGGCGGAGGACTTCGGAGGAGGAGGGGAGCATCCTAGCTCCCACAGTTCTCGCCAACGTATTCGCTGAGCGCTTGTATGAGTGGCAGACCCAGCAACGAGCGGCGGACAACACTGGCGCGCCTCTCCAGCTTTTGACCTTCCTAAGTCCAGTCTCACCCGGCATCCTCGCGGCTCCCGACCGGCGGTTTTCCCCTCAGGCGCTGCGGCTGACGGCTCGATCGTACCAAAAACGCCCGCTTGCGCCCGCACGCCCGCTCGTTCCCCTTTGGTCCCCCGCATGCTCCAATTTGCCCTCCACGCTTCCCACCTCCACCGCTCGCCCGCCGCTTGTCTTCTTGCTTGCTCAGCCTTGCATAATCACTGCTACCCATGTCGTCGCCGTCTCTGCACTCCGAGCAGGAGAAGGCGTTCACGTCGCACAAGGAAGATGTCGCCGCAACTCGCGAAGACGTCCCCCTCTTAACGCCGCAGGAGGAGAAGCGCCTCATTCGCAAGATCGACTACAAAGTGAGCCTGCGGCATACTGTAGACGGCGGACACCCGCTAACAGACTTGACGTGTTGGCAGCTCGTCCCCTTCCTCTCGCTGCTCTACCTCCTCTCCTTCCTCGACCGGTGCGTTCGGTCGCTTCCACTCCCTCCCGTTCCTACCGCTGACTATGTCTCTCCTTGTAGCGTCAACATTGGTCAAGTGCGATACTGGTCGCGACCGTCTGGGACGTCGTGCTGACGAGAACGTCTCGTGCCCTCGTCCGCAGGCTCGCCTCGACGGTCTCGAGAAAGACCTCGGACTGGTCGGCAACCAGTACAACATTACACTTGTGCTATTCTTCGTCAGCTACGTGATCCTCGAGGTACCCTGCAACATTATCTTGAAGAGAATCCGGCCCTCTCGCTTCATGTGCGTTCCCTCCCCGACCCGCGCTCTGCCATTTCCCGCTGAAGCTCACTTTGCTGGCGGTCAGCCCGGCTATCATGATCGCCTGGGGTATCGTCATGACCCTTGTGCGTCCTTTGTCCCCTACCTTGTGGCTGAACACTCTGACAAGAGGCTGTCCTCTCCCCACGATGCAGATGGCTCTCGTCACGAATTTCACCGGGCTCGCCATTGCCCGCTTCTTCCTCGGACTGACGGAGTCGGCGCTCTTCCCTGGGTGCTGCTATTACTTAATCTGCTGGTACCGTCGCGATGAATGTGCGCCCTTTCCTACCTTCAAGTCTTGCTCGTACGGCACAGCGCTGACCTCTTTCGGTCCTCTGCCGTCTCGACCTTGGCTCCGCTGCCCTTTTCGTCTCCCTTTCTCCTCACAGCCAACCTCCGAATCGCCATCTTCTTCTCCTCCGCCACGCTGTCCGGAGCGTTCGGAGGCGTGCTTGCGTACGGCCTTTCGCGGATGCACGGCGTCGGGGGCAAGCCCGGCTGGTTGTGCGTCTTGCGCTGCTTTGCCTCCTTCCGCGCTTCCGACTGACCTCTTCTACAATCTGGGTTCCCTCTTCGCAGCTGGATCTTCGCCATCGGTACGTCTCGCTCTCGCTCAACCATGCCGCACCGTCAACTGACACATTCGACCGATAGAGGGCATGCTCACGTTTGTCGTCGGCTGCATCGCGCCCTGGATGATCGAGGACTTCCCCGAGGACGCCAAGTTCCTCACCCCGACGGAGAAGGCGCACGTCGTGCGGCGTCTCTCGCACGACGTCGGACACGCTGGCGGGTTCCGCTGGGTGCACGTTAGGAACGCGTTCAAGGACTGGGTGCGTTCTGCCGCTTGTCACGTTTCCTCTTCTGCCGCTTCTCGCGTTCCTTCCTCGGCCTGACGTTCCACAACACGCAGCGTACCTACTGCTACATGCTCATCTACGTCGGTGTCGCCGAGCCACTCTGTGCGTTCCCCTTTTTCGCAATGTTCGCGGCTCTCGCTGCTCCGGCCTTCTCAAGCTGGCAAAGCTTGCGGGCTGACCGTTCCCCTCTCCCCGCAGACTCGCTTGCGCTCTTCACGCCGACCATCATCTCGGAGCTGGGCGTGTTCACGCGTTGGCAGAGCCAGTGCGTCCGCGCCCGCCCATGGCGAGACGTGCCCTCCCGCTAATAAACTCGCGCGGCAGGCTTCTCTCGACCCCGCCCTATTTCCTCGCCTTCATCGTCACCATGGTCAGCGCGATCTACTCGGACAAGTTCAAGTCCCGTGGCTGGTTCAACGTCTTCTGGATGTCCGTCGTCGTCGTCGGTTACGCGATCCTCCTCGGCGTCGACCCCGTCAAGAAGCCCGGCGTGTCGTACTTCGCGCTGTTCCTCTGCGTTACTGGCGTCGCGCCCTGCATCGCCAACACGGTGAGTCGGCTTTCCCCTCTCCCTCCCAAACGCGCTCCTAACGCTTTCGTCGCAGATCACGTGGACCGG
Organism: Rhodotorula sp. PL61-2; assembly: GCA_028828645.1. NCBI lineage: Eukaryota > Fungi > Basidiomycota > Microbotryomycetes > Sporidiobolales > Sporidiobolaceae > Rhodotorula > Rhodotorula sp. PL61-2. Next base: position 28,153 of record JAPZQE010000024.1, read on the forward strand.
CAACAACATGGCGCCCGTTCTCAAGCGCGGCACCGGCATGGGCATGGTGCGTCGCCCACCGCGTCGTTGGTATAGCTCGTGCTGACGTTCACTCAATATCTCGCTCGCGCAGATGTTTACCCTTGGCAACTCGGGCGGAATCATCTCGTCGCTCGTCTACTTCACCGAGGTGCGCCCATCACACCGACTCTTCCACTCGCTCGCGATCACTCATTGCCTCCCATACGCAGGACAAGCCGCGCTACTTCCGTGGGCACGGCATCGGCCTCGCCTTCGCGGCGATGGCAGCGCTCCTCTCGCTCTTCCTCCGGTACAACCTTGCGTCCGAGAACCGCCGCCGCAACGAGCTGTGCGGGACGACGACCGAGGAGATGCAGGGCGACAAGGGCGCCGAGATTATGAGCCGCATCCAGCATGACCCGGAGCTCCGGCGCAGGTTCGGGCTCGAGGGCTTAACGGAGGACCAGGTCGAGGAGCTCGGCGACAAGTCGCTCACGTTCCGCTACTATGTATGATTTGAGCGGGAAAGGGAGCTGGAGTCGTAGCGTCTACGGATGTAGCCTGGTGATCCAGCGCAAAGGATTCTTTCGGTCCCTCGCCTGACTGTGACCGCTCGTCAGCTCCCCTGGCAGAGCAGCGGATCGAGGAAACTGCCAGCGAAACGAAGAACCTTGAAAGCGCTGGGGAAGCGTAGATCGGGCCGCGAGAAGGAGGAAAGCTGATGAGAATCGTGAGATCTAGGCAAGCCGGAGTAAGCGTGGACACTCACTTGGGCGGTAGTAGGGCTTTGTCAAAATCGGACGGACGAGCAGGAATCCGACCGAGCCGAGAGTCGGGGCGCTAGAGGAGCCGGAAAGTAGAGAGAGGGACGGCCAACGATTCCGGATGGCGGCGGGACCGAAGAGTTCATCGACCGAGGCAGTATCCAGCAATGCTTGAGGCTTATGTGAGCTATGGCGCAGCTGCACTCGTGCAAGTTCACGAGGTCGAGGTCGCGGTTGGGCCGGGTGGGGAGGGGAGCGTCATCATGGCGACGGTTTGCTCCGCACCGCTGCCTTGACCCGCACAATGGCAACTGAAAGCACTCCCAAGGCAGTCCTCTGTACGTCCCAGCCCACCCATCCTGGCCTCGCCGCCTGCGACGGCTTTCTCCGCTCACGCGATCGTCGCTCCCCGCTCCTCGCGCAGACTGGTTCCCCGGCTCCGTCTGGGCGTCTGTGCCGCGCCTCGTGGCCGCCGAGAAGGGCTTCACCGACAACGAGCTCGAGCGCAGGATCGTCGACCTCGGTAGGCACCCTCCTCCACGCTCCTCGTGACGAGGAGGCGGTGCTGACTCCCTCTCTGCCCCACAGGCAAGGGCGAGAACTTCGCACCCGCTTACCTTCGCAGTGCGTTCGGACCGTTCCCAATCCTGCGCGAGCCCCGAAAGCGGATGAGCTGACCTCCCTTCTTCCTCCCTTCCCCACCTCTCGTCTACCCCCGCACGTACGGACAGTCAACCCGGAAGGCTACGTCCCGTCGCTCGTGGTTCCGTACGAGCACACGCTCGATGACGGCGTAAAGACCAAGTTCAAGGCGATCACCGGGACCGTCGAGGTCTGCAACTTCCTCGACCAGTCGACCAATACCTCGTCGTTCAACGCGCCATCCCTCTCGCCCGCGACGGTCGAGAGCTCCGCCACGTCCAAGGACCTCATCGAGCACATTCACCAGGATTCGGTCAACCCGAACACGCTCATGCTGCTCTGGCGCACTGAGGACGAGCGCAAGCAGAAGCTCGGCGGGCTTGCGGGCGGGTTCCTCAAGGGGCGGCAGGAGGCGCTCGAGCGGTATGCGAAGGAGGTCGGAGACTCGGACGCCAAGCTGAAGGCGTTCTATGAGAAGAAAATCCAGGTCCGCCCTCTCTCGCCGACGATGCGCTCCACGCTGACCAGCATATACGCTCGCAGGAGAACGGCGGCCTTCTCGCGCTTCTCGAGGGCAAGGCCGACTCGTCTGACATACAGAAGAAGGCACAGGAGCTCTGGGCCAACGTCGGCAAGACGATCGAGCTCCTCGAGGGCAAGCTCGAGGACGGCGCGAGCTTCCTCCTCGGCGACCAGATCTCGCTCGCAGAGTGCGTCCGCTTTCCCCTCTCTTCCGAAGCGACAAGTGCTGCAATCTACCTGCCTGCGGATGGATCATCTCCGACTAGGAGACCGACTGACGTCCTTCTACTCGCAGCCTTCACGTCGGCGCCTGGCTCGCGCGCGTCCTGGCCGTCGCCGGGGCAACCTGTATCACTGACGTCGATGCAAGCCTGAAGGCGCTCAGCGCGAACCTCGGCAGTGTCAAGGTCGGGCCAAAGCTCGCGACGTGGGCCAAGACGCTGTTCGAGCGCGACTCGTTTAGGGAGGTCTACGGCGAGGGCCTGCACTAAGTAGCCTTGGCGGAGAGACGCTTCTGTACGACTACCAAACAACCCTGCAGCCGTTTATACCGTACCACCTTTGTCGAACTCGAGCAACACGAAATGTCCCCGAAATGACTTCTCCTCGTGCCGTCTCTCGCTGCTGCTTCCCCTAGGATATCTGGTGTGGTGCCTGAAGTCCTTGCGACCTCCGTGTGAAGTAAGCAATGTTTCGGAAGAGCGAGAGCTGACCCCTCAAGCACGCGGAAGCACCCTTGCACCGCCTCTCCGGTCTCCTCTCTCCAGAAAATCGTACGTCCCCGGAAAGGCCCCGGATCGTGCTCACGAGGCTTTCGCACGTGCTGGGGCGCCATCCGTTTCTCCCAGGCGTGTCCGCCGGACTCCTCTCCGGCTCCGCGCTCCGAGTCGAGCTTGCCGCCATCTCGCTCTTCCCCCTTGCGTTCTTGCTCCTCTGCTCGAGACTGCGCCCGGCGCTCACGGCAGTGTGATGAGGAACGACCGCATCGAGCTCGGCGAGCTTCAGCCGTACGACGACGACGGCGACACCACGGTGGTCGCTTCCGGCGGCAACTCGCTCTGGAACGCGACCCTGACGCCGAAGGACCGGCCACAAGAGCTTGACGGGCTTGAGGACACGACGTATGCTACGGCAGTCGATCTGGAACTGGCACGGACGCGGAGCAAGGGCGTTGTGGAGGAGCCGCGCGACCCGCCGACGGGGCTCAAGCTCGTCTTGCTCATGCTTACCCTGGTGCGTTCTCTCGCTCAATGCTTTGAGGGACAGGCGTCGACGCGGTTGGGGCGAGCGCGCGAGCCTGTGCGATGTCGTCTTGCAGAGCCGCTGCTTCGCGCGAAGCGGTGCTCCCGCTGACCTCACGTTCCAACGCCTATTGTACACCCTTCCAGTTGCTCGTCGAGGTCATTGTTGGGCTTGACAACACGATCGTACGTCGTAGAGGCCTTATCTTATTGACAACGAGTCGCTAAACCCCGTCGACTCTCGCGCAGGTCGCGACATCGACGGCAACGATCGCGAATGATTTCAAGGCACTCACCGATGTCGGCTGGTGTACGTTGCAAAAGTGTGCTGTTCCTGACAACTGCTGACTCGCCGCCCATGCAGACGGCTCGGCGTACCTGCTCACCTGCGTCGCATTCCAGCCCCTCGCCGGCCGCGCGTTCGCCTTCTTCCCGCAGAAGTGGGCGTTTCTCACCGCGCTCGCAATCTTCGAGCTGGGCTGCGTTGTCGCGGCCGTCGCGCCGTCTTCGCCGGTGCTCATCTTAGGTCGGGCGCTCCAGGGGCTCGGCTATGCGGGTGCGTCTCGCGCTTTCTCTTCACGTGTTTCCTGGTTTTGACCGCCCTTGTCCGCTCAGGTCTGTTTATCGGCATCCTGGCAATCGCTAGTAACACGCTGCCGATTCGAATGCAGGCCATTGTCACGTTCGTCCCGTCGCCGCACCGTGTCCATCCCCCTTTTGACCTCGCCCTCCGTCTGCCCGCAGGTCGCTCATGAACGTCAGCTACGGCGCTGGGACCGTCATTGGACCGCTCCTGGGCGGTGCGCTCACGTCGCAGCTCACCTGGAGGCGTGTCCACTTTCTCCCCTTCCGGCCCGCTCTCCCCACGCTGACCCGCCCGTATATTTTCAGGTGGTGCTTCTACGTCCTCCTCATCGGCGCAGGCGTCGCGCTCGGCCTCGGCGTCTGGCTCCTTAACCCGCCGCCGATTCCGCAGGAACCCTCGATTCGGCAGCGCCTGGTCCGCATGGATTGGGGTGGCGCAATTCTGCTCCTCTGCTCGATGATTTGCCTGCTCATTGCGCTGCAGGTGCGTATCCCCTTGCCGGCTCGAAACGGACCGTGCTTACTTCGCCCTTTCACCTCGACGCCGCACAGGAGGGCGGCATCACCTCGTCCTGGTCGTCGTCCAAGATGATTGGTCTCCTCGTCGGTTTTGTCGCCATTATCTGCGCGTTCTTCGCCTTGCAGGTGTTCCTCGGCGAGAAATCCTCGATCTCGATCCGTCTCCTCACGACAAACCGGAGCTTGGCGTGCACCAGCTTTGTCAACTTCGTCTGCGGTGCCTCCTATTATGCGATCCTCTACTATCTCCCAGTCTGGCGAGTCGCGTGCCTGTCCGGACCTGTACAGGGGGTTGACCGGCTTCCCACCCGCAGGTTCCAGGTGGTGCAAGGCGCGACGCCCGTCCGAGCGGGCATCAACCTCCTCCCGCTCATCGCTTTTAATATGACTCTCGGCATCCTCGCCGGCTGGACCGTTTCGCATTTTGGCACCTTCCATCCGGCGATGCTGTTCGGCCTCGCCTTCACGTCCATCGGCTCGGGCCTGCTCGCGACGATGGATCCTAGCACGACGACGGCGCGGTGGGCCGGGTATGGTATCATTGTCGGGTCGGGCATGGGTGTGTCTTCGCTCTCCCCGCTGCTCCTGCATTGCAGCTGCTTCCGCTCTTCTCCTTACCGTCGTGCCAACTCCTCCACAACCCCGCAGGCGCGCTCTACATGATGAGCTTCCTTGCGTCGCAGATGCTTGTCGGCCCTGCGGACAAGAGCAAGGCGGCCTCGCTCGTCTGCTTCTTCCAAATCCTCGGTGTGCGTCTCCATCTCTCGTCTCCGACCCTTCCCCTCCAGGCTCACCCGCGCCGCAGGGTACCATCTGGGTTTCCGCCTCGAATGCCATCTATGCCAACACCTTCAAGCGCGGGATCAGCAAGATCCCGGGCGTCGACGTGCAAGCCGTCCTCGACTCGGGCGTGGACCGCTTCCGCGAGGTCGTCGACGCGCAGCACGTCCCCGCCGTCGTTGACGTCGCCGTCGACGCATTGTGGGACGTGTTCGTCTCGTGCGCGGTGCTCGCCGCTGCGGGTTGTGTTGCTGTTGCCGGGATCAAGTGGGTGCGGATCGAGGAGGACAAGGGCGAGAAGAAGGGGAGCCTGGAAAAGACGGCGGGGGAGCAGCAGCGCTAGAGCGCTTAGTACATTATAGCGGCATGTATAGAGTACGGGCGGCTGTAAAGAGCTTACCTCCAGGCGCAAGGGGAGCACTTTCACGCGGGAGTACTTTCCGGCCTTCCTCTCGTCCCCACCTTCGCACGTCGAGTTCTGCGTGTCCGCCAACCTCACTTAGTGCTCCTGCAGAGCGGAGGAAGCGGCGCCCAACTTGCACATCGTTGGCCTCATCACCTCCCCCTCCTCGGCCGACGTCAAGCTCTCCCTTGCATCTTACACCGATGCGCACGAGTACTGCGATTGCGCTCAGCGCTCGCGAGAGCCGAGCACTCGCATATGTTATGCTGCCTTTGCCTCCCTGCCTCGCCCTGCGCTTCCCCGGACGCTTTGTCCTCTCGAGAACAACAACGGCCTCGCCCCGCTCGCCCCGCTCGCTCATCTGCTGCCTCGTGCTTCTGCTCTATAGATTCACACTCGCAACACATATCGGCGCATCTCGTCTCTCTCGCGCTTCCCGCGCCGTTCCCCTCCCTCCCACATGCGCCCCTCTCATCGGCGACGCCCGTCCCGCACAGTCTGCCTCTCGACTTGGGCGCTAGCTCTCTGCGCAGCCGCTGCATCGGCGTCGACCACAACCGCTCTACCGACCAACGCGAGCCTCGCGCTCTCGCTTGCGGCAAACTCGACTGCTGCCAGCGCTGGAGGGGGGCCGAGCGCGCGGGCGCGGTTGAATGGGACGGCCGTCGAGGAGGACGCGGACGGAGCGCTACGTGGAGGACTCGTCGTTGAGCTGGCGGCAGGGAACGTGACGGCAAGCCCGGCGCGGTCGAGCGTGCTTGGCGAGGTCACCCTCTCGCTCAACGCGACGCTGCCCACCGGCAAGGCGCTCGCCGCTGAGACGGGTACTGAGGGCGCGCGGAATAGGTCTTCAGCAGCCGAGAAGACTGCAACGACCGGCGGTCAAGGAGCGACACGCTCAACGGCGGCCACTTCCACCCGCACGTCGAGATTTTTGTCGTCAGCGACTGCATCGCGAGCTTCTTCCACCCGCCCCGGCAATGCGACGTCGAGTCTGCACCCCTCCAGCATCCGCTCGTCCTCGCGCAATTCCACTACCCTCCTTACCACCGTGACTGACGTCGACAACCCTCGTTGCACCACCACCCTTATCGCATCCGGCAACTCGACCCGTACTGCCACTGGCTTCTCCACCTCTCGTACTCGCTCGTCCTCATCCGAAGTCTCGACCGCGAAGGCGCGCACCAGGAGCGCGACCCGCACGCGCTCGACCGTCGTCGCCTCCACTCGCTCGGCTGAGCGGGTAGTCTCCCCGTCCATTCCAGCATCTGTGCCGGCCTCGGCCTCGGGCAGCCGCACCTCGGCATCGGCGAAGCCGTCGCCTACGCGCTACGGATCAGCCCCGAAGAAGGGCTGCGTCAAGCCGCCCTCCACCTTCGACGGTTCGGATGCCGGCTTCGCTACCCTCTGCAGCGTGCGGTACTGCGACGCAGCTCCCCGGCGGAACATGGTCTGGAGCGGCAACGCGGGCAATGTGACGCGGCAGGAGATCGAGACGGCGCTCGGGATGCTGCGCGAGCTCGAACCGCTGTGGGAGAACGGGCAGGGAAACGTACTTGCAGATGGGTGGCTCGGGCAGGGGATGCACGACGCGGGGTTGCTGTTTGAGATCACGGGGGACCGGAGGGCTCTCGATGTAATCGTCAACATCGCCGACAAGTGCGTGTTCCTCCTAGCCTCTCTTTCCTTCTCCCGCTGACAGTCCGGCTCTGCAGCATCCTCGCGCTGCAGAACGCCAACACGCCGGGCAGCGGCGTGACAATCTGGACGGGCGCGAAGGACTCGGTGCGCTCCTTCCCTTCCACCCAGGCTCTTCCATATCCTAACCGTCTCGCGCGCAGGTCTGGCCGACGGGCAACCTGTACCCGGAGGACGGCAAGCTCGTCTACGCCGGTTGTGAGCAAGGCCTCATTGCGGGCAACATGGTTGCTGCAGCGGTCTTCATTCTCAAAAGCCCGTGCTTGTGGGACATGATCCCGCCCGAGTTCGATGGCCCAACGGTCTTCGACAAGTCGACGACGTACTACGAGCGCGCAGTGGCGTACATCGCTGCGGGTGACGAGTGCGTCATGTCCCTCGCTCTGTCGTCGGACCCGCTGACACGCCCACTCCGTCCGCAGTACGTACGAGAGCTTTATGTGGCGGTTCCTCGACTCGAACCTCAACCTGATCAATCCCGCCGATGATCGGTGGTGGGCGACGGGCGACACGCGCGCGCCGGGCACGCCGATGCCTTGGAACCGCGGGATGATGGTGCGCTTTTCCAATAACTCCTCCCCAGCATCTCGCTAAGTACCCGCCCTCTCGCCCGCCACAGATGATGCACGGCTACCTGCGCCTCGCTGCCGCGCACGAGACCGAGGCTGCGTATAACGCCAATCTCACGGCGTACTACGACGCAGTCGCCAAATCGCACATCGGCAACTTTGTCCGCGACCTCAACCAGACAAAGGCGACTCGGAATGGCGTGACAACTTTCAACTGGGACTACAGCTATGGCGAGGACCACGCGGAGGAGAGCCAGGGCGTGCATGCGTAGTGCGTCTCGTTCTTACTGCGTGGCCTTCCGAGGATGAGGGCTGACCTGCTCTCTTGCGTCGCGCAGCTTCGATATCTGGGTGCGTTCTGCTACTTGCTCGCGATGACGGTCTCAACGTGCTGAACGCACCCTTTGTTTGCAGGGCTCATGGATCGGCTGGCAGCGGAACTCGGCCGTCTTCGGCCTGAGCAAGTTTATTGGCACCACGTTCGCCAACACCTTTGAGAACACGATCGCGTTCGGCAACGGTACGCGACTTCTCTGTGCCGTGCGAGGTGGCCCAGCTAATTCTTCCTCCCGCGCAGGGTCCTTCTCCGGCCTCGTCACAGGCTCGAGCACCACCAAGGCCTACACCATCAACCGCCTCTACGGCGGATGGTCGTTCTATGCTTTGTGGCTGCCTGAGTGGTTCGACACTGTGGCAACAGCGAACGTTGAGACGGGCTTCAGCGGGCGGACATGGCTCGCGATTCCGCTATGTGCGTCCTACGTCTTCCTCCCTCCTTAGGAACCGGCTGACTGGAACTTGCATGCAGTGTGGACGAAGCACGCCCTCGCGCTGAACGACATGACCTTCTGGTCCTCGCGCTTCTCGTCCGGGTTCGGCGTCATCGTCGGAACCGAGGAAGGCGCAGGTTCGTCGACCTCGTCGCGCTCGGGGTCGTTCAGCGGTGCCGGCGCCTTGCGACCGAGTCTCTCGCTCGTCGGTGCGGCGGTCCTCGCGCTCGCCTCCGCGGCATGGACGTGAGCGCTCGCGCCGATCGACCTCTCGACAGACACTCTCGCTCTTCACTCCTGTTCTTGGTCCCTTTCGTCCTTTCTTCCGTCGTCGTAATCCGTTCGCAGCCCTTCGTTATCGCTCGCATTCGCACTCACCCGTCGTTCTCTCCTTGTCTCGAGCTGCACTCGCAACCTCGCCCTCCCCCTTTCTGGACTTGTCGCTCATTTGTTCTTGCAATAGAATCGCTCGCGGAGTCTAGACAGGCGGAACGCTGAGAATAAGCGGCAAGCGGAACCGACCAGCTGCGCTCAGCGGAAGTACTGAGTTGACCTCGCACATTTCGAGGGCGGCTACGAAGGACGGCCTCGTCCTAACGTGGTTATGCAGGAGCGGATCCGCTACTCAGTCAGGTCTTTAAGCTGTAAGAGTCAGGCTCTTCGGTCATCAGGCGAAGCGCACGTTGAGCGGCCCCTGCCCTCGTCCACCTCGCTCCTTCGCCTGTTTGTCGGGACTAGACTATCCATCAGCTCTATTCTCACTCGCCAGTTACCCCTGCGATTCGACTGCGACGCTCGCTCGTTCTTTGAGCCCTTCCTCCACCACTCGACCTCATCACCCCACTTCCCTCGCCCTACCGCCTCGAGCGTCTAGGGGCGCACGCCAGTCTACCTAGAACCGGTACAGGAGCTGCCCAGAAGAAGCATGGTCACGACTCGCCTGCGCCGCCCGACCCTCCCGACCTCGCTCCTCCCCAAGCTCAGCCGCTCCCTCTCCGGCGAGCTCACGTCCGACAAGCTCCTCACGCTCATCGCGCACCTCCGCCTCCTCTACGCCGCGCCCGAGACGAGCGACGGCGCAGCCGCGCACGCCGGCGAGGAGGATGTGCAGGACTGGCCGTTCGTGAGCGAGGTCGAGGAGGACGACGCGATCGACCCGCTCCATGCACACGATGCCTTCGAGCGCACGTGGACCATCAATTGGCTCAACCTGGTCGTCAGGCGCGGCGAGGACTGGATTGCCGAGGCCGAGGCGGACGGAGATGAGCAGGAGAAGGAGGTGCGCGCGAGGATAGTCGACGAGGCGGCGCAGCTCGTGAGCCTCATGACGGCGACGTCTGGTGCGTGCTTTCGCTTGCAACAAGGCAGGAACGCCGCTGACGATACGCGTGCGCAGAGTCTGGCTCGATCCTCCGCCCGCTCCTTCTCCCCACCTGTCTCCCCGATGCGAATCCGCAAACCGAACCCCTCCTAATCACGCTTAACGACGCTCTCCCCTCCTCGCTCGACCCGACATCGGTCGGTCTCCAATCCTGGGGGTCGTCCATCATCCTCGCGCGAATGATCGCGCTCGACCCGCTGACATTCGGGCTGGGCGTGCCGAACCACCGCGCGCTCGAGCTCGGTGCAGGAACGGGCCTGCTGTCGCTCGTCTGGAAGGGGATGAGTGAGCGCCTTGGCGCGCCGAGCGAGGTCTTCGCGACGGACTACCACGAGGGCGTCCTCGAGAACCTGAAGCGCAACGTCGAAGCCAACTCGGCGGCCATTACGCCGATCGCGTCGCCGACCGACTCGCCGTACATCAACCCGGCAGACGCGTCGTCGACGACGGTCTCGTCGCTCGCATCGTCCAACTCGTCGCTCCCCGTCCAGGCGCACAAGCTCGATTGGAGCGCCGTGCACTCGTCGCGCGCGTTCGCCGCAGCGTCGAATCGCGGGCAGCCCATGCCCGTGAGCATGCCTGCGCCCTTCGACAAGCCCTTCCACACGCTCCTGGCCGCAGACGTCGTCTACGGCCCGACGCACGCCCAGTGGCTTAAGAGCTGTGTCGAGCAGTTCCTCGTCAAGCCTGACAGCCCTGAGGCGCGCGTTGGTGCCGACGAGGCGCTCGCCGCGCAGGTTCCGACGAGCGAGATCGCGACCCTCTCGCTCGAAGACACGGGCGCCAAGGCCGTCCCGCTGCCCTCGCGGCCGGCGATGCACTCGACCGAGTCGAGCGCCGTGGTCGACGCTGCGCCGTCGCACACGGTGACGACGACGGACACGCCGGGCGGTGGCACGAGCGGCGGCGGCGGGCCCGCGCGCGAGAAGGGCAAGTACCGCCCAGCGTTCCACCTCATTGTCCCGCTGCGGCCGACGCACGTCGAGGCGATCGCGAGCATCAAGGACGTCTTTCCGCGGCAGGAGGACCTCCCGCCGCGGGAGGAGGGCGAGCCATGGCGCGTCGCGGTCGAGAGCGTGACGGAGGTCGAGCGGGTGCAGGGTGTCGGGCGGTCGGACGAGGAGAACTACAGGCTCTACCGGATAGCGTGGTGCTGAGCGCTTTGGTAGACTGACTGCATCGATGCTCGTATGCCTCGTTCTGAACTACGCTGTGCAAGAGACTCGGCTTCACCGCCTCGTCGCGAACTGGAGGTTGACTTCGGCCGACAAGCCGCGACTCGCTCGCATCGCTCACCCTGATTAGCCAGGGCCACGAGTACACCCAGCACACGCTCCAGTCGCATCACCAGCACGCCCCGCGCCTACAGCGACGAGGAACGGCTTCATCGCCTTTCATCCAACCTCTCCGCGCCAAACACCCTTCCGCTCCCGTCTTGCGGCACAGGCGCGTCAAACGCCCACCTGAAATGGACGCGCAGACCCTTCGCGACGCCACCACGGCCGAAGAGTCGCTCTCGGCGCTCTCGACGCAGCTCGTCTCGCTGGGGTACCTCTCGCGCCCGCTCGACCTCCGCACCCTCTTCCTCGCGCCCGCGCTCCCCGCCGAACCCAGCGCAAAGGCCCTGAAGCGGCACCACGACCTGCTCGTCCTCCAGGCGCGGGCGCGGGAGCAGATCGCCAAGTGTTTGTGGGGGATGCTCGAGCAGAGGACGAGCGAGAGAGAGGTCATGGAGGGACTCCTGGCTGGCGAGGCGCGCGCGGGGGAGGAGGCCGAGAGGGAGCGCAAGGCGCGCGAGAGGGCTGAGAGGGAGAGGGAGGCGATGGGGAGGGAGCTCGAGGCGGAGCGCGCGAGGGTCAAGTGCGTTGCTCCAGTACTCGCGCTACACCGGATTGAGCAGACTCACTGATGATACCGTACACAGGGAGCTCGATGCGAAGCTCAAGGCAGAGCTGGAGCGCCACCGCCATACACGCGACGAGCTTGGCAAGACGAAGCACGCGCTCCAGTTCGTCAAGACGCAAGCATCTGTGCGTATCACACATCCCTTTTTTGCTCCTCGTGCTGCCTGATACGTAAGCGTCGCTAAATCACTCCCGGTCCTGCAGCACGACCAGAAGCGCCGCGAAACGGAGGTGCAGGCGCTACACCAACGCCTGCAGAAACTCACGACCGCGCCTTCGTCGTCGTCTTCCTCCGACAATGCCTACACGCGCTTCACCGTTCTCAACCCTGCCGCCAATTCGCCGTCTGGCTCCTCCCCCCTGAGCGCGACCTTTGGCGGCGGTCGCGCCTCCCGGCTTGGTGGGCGCTCGCCCACTCCCACGCAAGCGAGCTCCTCGCCCACGTCCGCGGCGCTTGAAGCCGAGCTGGATCTCCTTCGCACGTCCCTGGACGAGTGCGTCTCCGCTCGCGCGGATCTCGAGGGCGAGAACGCGGACCTGCGTGCGTTTGTCGGCGAGGTCGGCGAGTGGGCCGAGGGGATGCTCGAGGTGCCGGAATTGGTGACCGTCAGGAGGGACGGCGAGGAGGGCGCGGAGATGAGGGGCGCGTTGGAGGGAGAGGGGGACGAGGTGCGTCTCCGCGTGGAAGGGCTTTCTTCGTTTCTTTGCGCTTCCTCCTCAAGCATGTGTTGACGTTGGGATCCCTCGATCTGGATCCGCAGTCGTACCTCGTCCCGACGCCGTATCTCGCCCTCCCCGTCCCGGCGATCACCGCACCGCTGCACCGCAAGCTCTACGCGATCCGCCTCGGGCTCCTCTCGCTCTCCTCCTCTTCCAGCGCCGCGCTCTCCGCGCTCCGCGAAGAGCTTGAGCACGAGATTGAGCGGTTGCACGAGGAAGTCGAGGAGGAGCAGCGGCTGAGGGGCAGAGTCGAGGGCGAGAGAGACGAGGCGAGAGAGAAGGTCGAGGCGGGCGAGAGGGTCATGAGGGAATGGGCGGAGCGGGCAGAGAACGAGGCGAGGAGGAAGGTGTGCGACGAGTCCGAGTGAGTACCGCGTTCCATCTCGCTTCAAGCACAAGCGGAACTGCCTTACTGGCACCTCGAACAAAAAGACGGTGCTGACATGGCTACTCTCCGTGCAGCGACGACCTTCCGCCCGGAATTCTGGCCTCTCTCGCACTGGACAAGAAGCAGCGCGCCGCTCGCAAAGCGGCTAAGCGCGAGCCCTCCGCCACCTTCACCGCTGCTGCACCCGCACCCACGGCTGCCTCCGCCTCTTCCCGCCCGTCCATCCCCTCCGCGCACGTCTCTGCGTTCCTCTCCGAACTCGGGCTCGATACGCCCGGCCTACCCTCGGGCTCTTCCGGCGAGAAGGCCCCGCTCAAAAGCTGCAGGGAGGCAGACAGGGTCGGCGGAGCGGCGATCACGAGTGCGAAAGAGAGGGAGCTCAAGCAGAGCCAGAAGGAGCGCTCTGGGGTGAGTGCAGGCGAGGGGCGGAAGGAGCGTGTAAGGCCGAGCCTGGCGCGTCCGGCACGAGCGGAGAAGGAGAAGGCCCGGGAGGGGGAGAAGGCGGGCGCAATGCTGCCTCCGCCTGCGCCAGTGCGGCGCGTCTCGTCCTCCTCCCGCCTCGCGACCGGCGCTTCCGCTCCGAGGGAGATGGAGCCGCAGCCCGCGCGGGAGCAGCCGCAGCCGTCGTCGACGCTGCAGGACATCCTCGCGCTGGCGGCTTCGCCGCCCGTCTCCGCCGAGCCGCTCGTCTCCGCGCGCCTGCAGGCGCTCGGCACGTCGAGAGCTGCGAATGCGACGACTGTGGGGACGGCGGCGAGCGAGGAGGACCGCGTAAGGGCGAAGAAGGCGGCGCTGCTGGCGAAGGCGAGGAGTGGGAGAGCGTGAGCGCGCTGTAGTCGTTGTGATGATTCATCTTTCGTCTAGAGTTAGATTGCTAGCTGTTTGTGCGTGCTGCGAATGAGCGGACAATGGACGGAAATTGGCAAAGTCCGGCGGAAGGAGCGCGTCATCAGGACGAGGCGTCCGTCCCTCTCGCTCTGCACACGCCGCTTCGTAGGCTATACCAGCTTCTCAGTCGCTTCCAGTGTCCGTGGAACTGCTCTCGAGCGCCCTCGAATCGCTTCTACAGCGGGAGCTGACCTCCCGCCGCCCACAGCTCCGCCTCATCTCCCGACCTTCCGCCTCACCCCCGCAGCATAGCAATAGCCGTACGATGAGCAGCAGCACGAGCGCAGGAGCATCAGCGCCGCCGGCGGGGTACGAGGGCGGGCACTTCAAGTGAGTCTGCCTGCGTACGCCTTGGTCGCGGGAGGAGCGGCGAGGGCGCGCTTGCGGTTCTGAGGGGGGAGGGCAGGGTTTCCCCCCGCGTCCAGACTCATGGGTGGAGATGGGCATTCTGCGGCGAATGACTCTTCCCCTTGGACGAACAACGCTGACCCTCCTGGTCTCCCTTGCCTCCTCCTGCTCGCAGCCAGATCACCCAGCGGTGGGAGCTGCCCTCCGACCGGCCCGAGATTCCTGCGAACCAGGCAGCGTCGACAATGCCGGATGCGGATGGGGGTGCGTCCAGCCTTTACCTGCCTCTCGCCTCCCACGCTCACACACCCCGCTGCCGCCGCCGCAGCGAATAACAAGCCGAGCTTCAAGGACCAGGTGAATGCCTACAGCAAGAAATTCGCAGGCAAAGTCTTTGGCAAGGTTCGCTGCTGTGCTTCTGCGCCCGAGGGCTGCTTGCTGACGGTCTTCGCGCGAGCAGGAGCACGAGGTCGTCTTGGGCAACTCGCTTCAGGAGGGGCGCGGGAAGGACCAGGCACTGGAAGACGCCCAGATCGTCAAGGAACGGAATGCGTGAGGCTGGCGAGTGGTGCGGAAAGACGAGGGAGGGAAGAGAGTGAGGGGACGTCGTCCGTACTTAATGTGTCTGTACCTTTCGTTTTCGCTGGTTTTCGTCCTCGGCTTCCTCCGAGCCCCTCACTCCGCAATCCCAGCGTGCGCCCTACACTCCACCGGTAGACCTTCCGCCGCGCTCTACCCTCCTTCTCGCCCGCTAGTCCGCTCGTCGCAACCACTCGTGCGAGAGCAGCTCCTTTGCCGTCGGCCGCTTGAACGGGTTGAGTGTCCAGCAAGATGCTTGCACTGCTGATCGGATGGTTTTGCCCATCAGCGAAAGCGTGCTTCCACGGTCCGGCAGGACGTCCTGCGTATCGACGTGACGGCTCAGCGGCAGCTGGGCGCGGATCAGGACGGCAGACGCACCTCAGCCGAACGAGCACAGCTTGACGGTCACGTCCTCGAGCGGCCTGTCACCCTGTAGCTCCTGTGCATCTGCTGGAAAGGGTATCAGCTGAAGAGGAGAGCACGGCAGCAGAGGATTGGCGGACTGTAATGCCGGACGAGGAGAATGTTGTCGAGTGTCAAAGCTACAGGCACGAGCAGTGAGCAGAGTCGCTGGCGACCTGAAAAGACGACCGACCCAACTGCGAAGGCCCCACCTCTGTGTGCAGGTAGTCAAGCGCAAGGAGCATCTGCCGGATGAGCGTCTTAACGGTCTCGAGCGGGAGGCTCAGGTGAAAAAGCTGCAGTCGCGCGAGCGACGGCCCAAGTAGTTCGAGCACGAGCGCTGCATCTCGACAGTCCGCCTCGCTGCCGTCCTCATAAGCATGGAGCGCGCCGCTCGGGCTGGAAAGCGGGAAAACATGTCGAGGTTGCGGACGCAGTGTGCTTGCCCGGGGTGATCCGAAGGGATGAGCGGCTTTGGCGCACGCTGCGGTTCGTCGTAGCCTGCGATGCACCAAACTCGTCCGCCTTCGCCGCTGTCGAGCGAGAGCCTCTAGGCGTATGCGCCTCTAGGGACAATCTTGCCCACCGTGTTCTCGCTGGTCCTGCGCGCGAGCAAGGTCAGGCTGCGCGTCTAGGGAGAACAAGGGGGATGTAAGGAACCGCTCGCGCTCACCAGACGGTGCTCCTCCCCAAAGCAGCGGTCGGGCGCACCGACGAGAGCTCCGGCCCTCGGTTGCGGCTCAGACTGGAGCAATCGTCCATGAAGCACCGCATGCGGCGGCGGAGACGGAGCGACCAGGAAGCAGGCTGCGGAGGAGCGGGCAGCACCTCCTGTCAGCGGAGCCTCCTGACCCCGCAATCTGCTGCGATCCGCCCGAAAAAACCTATTCGGGCGTCTGCACCATGCTCAGAAGGCCTTCCACGCGACAGAGCGAGCCTGTGCACCAGGCCGCTCGTTTGAGAAGGTCAAGCAGAACGTGGATTCCTTTCTCCAGCGAGGTGAGGCGAGGCGAACAGCGTATGGATGCGGGTGCGTTGCAACACGAGACCAGAGAAAGGAAGAAGGATTTCTGGGAGGCGCGAACTGCGAGAGGTGCGGAATGCGAGTTGGGACGGTTGCGAAGGTTGCGAGTGCGAGAATTTGCGAGCGTGAGAGGGTATCGAGGGGGAACAACTGCAAGGACAAGGGGTCGGTACGT
Organism: Rhodotorula sp. PL61-2; assembly: GCA_028828645.1. NCBI lineage: Eukaryota > Fungi > Basidiomycota > Microbotryomycetes > Sporidiobolales > Sporidiobolaceae > Rhodotorula > Rhodotorula sp. PL61-2. The sequence continues at coordinate 44,458 of JAPZQE010000024.1, forward strand.
GATGGAAAAGGGTCGGGGAGGAAGCGACGCACGAGGAGAATAGTGTCTTTAGAGCGGCGTGTACACCCCGCCGTTGATCTTGCAGATCTCGTCGCGCTGGCTCTTGCTGAACGCGCTTTTGCCCGTCGTCGTGTCCGCGCCAATGACCAGCACGTTGAGGTCGCCTTGCGAGGCGGCGACGGCGGGCCATGAGGGGTAGTCGGCAGGCGCGACGGACCCCTTGCCGTTGCGGATAAAGAGCCCCCAGCGGGTCTGCACCTCGACGGCGGCGGCGTTCTGCGCGGCAGTGCGCGAGGTGTCGAGACGCGGGCCGAAAAGAAGCTTGATGTCATCCCTGCCAGAGAGGGGTCAGCCGCAGCCGAGAGATGCGCAGGGAAAGGGACGCACTGGTGCCCGACACCGCCGCCGCAGCCGCCAGGTGCGCCCTCGGGGAACATTGAGATACCGACGTCAAATCTGTGGACGTTCACGTCCGTCAGCGGCGGAATCGAGCAGGAGAGGGTGGACGCACTCAGCGAGGAAGATGTTTCCGCCGTATCCGCTGGCGGCGGTTGTGTTCAAGGCCGCCTGCTGGTTCGGGCAGACCCTGCGCGCGGAGAAGGGAGTGAGTTTCTCTCTAACGCGCACGCAGCAGAACGCGCTGCGACGCACCAGGAGAAGTCGGTCGTGAGTTGCGCAAGCTCGTCGCGCACGGCATCGTCGTCATTGGGGAGCTGCAACGGGTCATACGCGCCTGAGCCGAGGATGCGCTCGGCGCGAGTCGGGAAGAACTGCATGATGGCGCCTGCACCAATGGTGCTCCACTGGTCGGCGGGGAAGGGAATTGGCAGGCTGAACGGGGCAGAGTGGTCAGCGCAATCGAGAGGAGATGGGCAAGGAAGGAACGCACGCCTGCCGAACAGCGTTACAGCCTTCGTTCTTAACGGTAGTAAAGATGAGCTGGCGCGACGGGACGTTGAGCGGCTCGCCCGAGGCAACGACCTGACGGAAATCCTTGGTGACGAGTGTGCCGTCGATGTGAGCGCGGAACGGTTCCGCAAACGAGAAATCGGTGAGATGACCCCATTGGCCGCCCTGCGCAAGCCCAAAGATCTCATTCTGCTCTGCGAGGATCGCCTGCGCAGAATGCTCGCGGATGCAGCGGGCGCCGCGGCGGGTGCAGCCGAGGTCGGCGACCGCGCGGCCGCTGATGTTGCGTGCGGTGAACAGGCTCTGGTCGGGATAGTCGAGCGGCGCCGAGTGGAGGATGGCGCGGTGGAAGAGCGTGTCGGCGCTGTCCGTCACAAGGAGCGTCTTGACGATCTCCGCGCCGGACGACTGGCCCGCAAGCGTGACTTGGTTCGGGTCGCCACCATACGAGCGGATATCGGACTGCACGAACTCTGCGGAGAAGCGAAGTCAGCGAGTGGCAGCGGGAGCTGAGAGAGAACAAACGCACTGAGCGCCTGGATTACGTCGGTCAAGCCCATGTTGCCGGTGAGGCCAGAGCCCGTGAGCCAGCCAAGCATGCCGAGGCGATACTGCACCGTAATGACGACGAAGTGCTGGGACTGAACAAGCCAGATAGCGCCGTCGTCGAGATCATTAGGCGTGCCGTCCACGAACGAGCCACCGTGGATCCAGACCATGACAGGGAGGCTCTGCCGCGGGATCGAACCGATAGGGGTGTAGATGCTATACGAGGAATGGATGGTAAGCATCACATGAGGAGAAGGAGGGGGACATCAACGCACTTCAGGTAGAGGCAGTCCTCCGACGAGTCCCGGTTGCTCTGCAGGCAGGGCATCGGGAGGTTGGTACCGTCGAAGCTGCTGACGAAAGGCATGTATATGAGTGAGATGTGCACGAGGAAGGAAGGACTGAAGACGCACCTGTTCCACGCCCCGATCTCCCGCGCGTCCAGGAAACGGTTCGAGCCGGTCGGCGGTTCGGCGTAGGGGACGGTGAATCGCAGGACATTGCGGTCTTTCAGGCGAAGTTGTCGCAGTCAGTAAGCCTACCAAAGATGGAAGAGGGAAACACGCACCGAGGGAACCGGTGACTTGGCCATGCGGCGTGCTAACCGTCTTCGTCGCGGTGCCAGGGACAGGTGTTGCCCTGCAGGTGCTCGCCAGCAAGCCCAACAGGGGAAACGTGGCGCAGAAACGAGTGATGTACGAGGAAAGCACCATCGCGCCGGCACGAAAGGGCGTGGAAGGGGAAGGGCGAGGAGGGAGAATACAAGAAAGTGATGAGAGGGAGACGGTGAGAAGGAGCGGATGAAGGGAGAACAGAGGGGAAGCGCGAGCCAGCTCATGGGCATGACACAGGCGAGGACAAGCGCCGCAGAGAGGCCTGATCTCAGGACAAGGAGGAAGCAGTTCAGGGGGTGAGGGCGATGTCTTCCGCATGATGAACTTAGTTAGGCTTCGCGCTCGGCACTCGTGGTCTCTACGTGCTCGGTGATGCCTAGGTGAGCGTAAGCAGCCCCCCGGGTCGAGGCGATGAAGCCAGACAGGAGGAGGAGAAGGCGAACGAGGTGATGGAGCGGCTCGGGGGGTGCTCAAGGTTTGCGAGCATAGCTGCACGCCTCTGTGCTCACTCCTGCGATGCTCTACCTCACCGGCCTGTGCAAAGCAGGAGAAAGGCCGGAGCTCACCTTCGCGCCAAGTTGAGCGAGGGGCCGTTGTCCTCCGCCAAGTCTTCGCTCCGACCGGGTTGCAGTACGAAGCAGTGACGCACAGTGCTGACTGCTCACTGAACGCCTGGGCGACCTGTTGAACAGCACTCACCTTCCGCCGTCGCTCTTCCAGATCCTCATCAGCTCCGAGTCGCCGTCCGTAGTCTGACCCCGACGAACCGCTTGGCGCCGTACGGCTTCGCACTAGCAGTGCCCGCGATGGAGAGACGTGTGTGTGCTAAGCATGCGAGGCAATGGGGCGGCCGCACGAGGTCCTGGCGCGAGCTCCGCCTCCTCGTCCGCCGTCGCTCCCTCTAGGCTTGCCCCCCGCGTCCGTCCTTGCCGGACACGGACCGCAGCCCGGACACGGAGTACTTGCCGAGACGGGCGCGCAGTGTCCGATCCGCGAAATGTTCGTCTCTCGCAGACAGGAGGCCTCCTCTCTTCGGCCGGCGGTTCAGCGACGCAGGCTGTCTTCCTCTCATCCGCTCCGTTCACTGGCTGGACGAGAGTATGTCTTCCGACGCTGCAGCTGTGCTGCAGCTCCTGGGGAACCTGCCTTCTGGGGAAAACCCGTACCAGGCGCTACGCGAGTTCGCCTGGGATCGCGTCGCCCCGCCTGTATCGCCTTCGTTCGAAGGCCAACTTATCGCGATCGGCGTCATCTTCGCTCTGTGAGCTAAGTATCTCGTTCTCCTCGCGCGGCAACGCTGACACTTCGGCACCCGTAGTTGCCTTGTATTCGTCGTCGGCTCGCTCGTCGTCCGTCTCGTACAAAAGACGTTCTGGATCGTCCACTTTGGCGATACGCCGCGTCTATGGCGCCCGCACTTCAGTGTATCTTGGTCGATGTGGGCGGTGGTGCTGCTCATTTGTGCGTTCTCCATGCCCCAGTCCTGCAGGAGCTGACGGTGTCTCCGCAGTTGTTGAGGTGGTCATTGTGGGCACGATCAAGCATTATCGGCATATTGAGATCCAGCACGACTTTGCTGCCTGGCGGTTGTTTGCCTGGCTACCGGCGTGGTTCGGCGGCTTCACAGCCGCGTGGGGCATCACCGTCTCGTACCTCCTCCACCTGCACGCCTACGGCCGCGCAAACCTTGTCGAGCGCATCGCTCCGTGGGTCAATGCCGGCGCGCTTGCTATCCCTGCCGTCTTCTCGCTCGTGTTCATCCCGCCCGCGGCGATCGCGTCGCGCCAATTCGGGCACGCGATGGACAGCTTTGAGACGATTGATGCGCTGCTGAACGCGAGGGCGAAGGCATTCGACGGCACGTTTTCCCTCCCGGAGATCGCGACCACGGGGCTGCCGCTGCTGCAGGAGCTGGAGGGACGGACCGCGGTCTTCCTGCGGTGGTTCCGCCTGTCGTTCGCCATCTACGCAGCATTCGGCTACTTTCTCACCCTCGTACGCGCCCTTCCTCCTCTCCCCTTCATGCCGAAGCTGACCGTCCGGCCACGCAGCTTCTCTCCTCCGTCGCGGCGCTGTACTTCTTCTCCCTTCGCCAAATTCTTCGCGTCACGGCCTCGCGGGGCGCCGGTTCGGGCGCGAGTCACCGTGCACAACAACGCGTGATGAGGCAGACTTACGCCAACATGGCCATCACCATCTGCGCCTTCTCCCTCCTTGGCTGTACGTCCTTTCCCAACTTCCTCCCCTTCGAAGTGCGCTGACGACTCGACATGCAGTTACCTTTTCTGGTACGTCAGTTGCGATGGCTGCAACGCCTCATGGCTTCAGCCAGTCCATCCCGGCACAGGCCTTCACGCTCGTTCCCCTGTGCGTCGTCCTTCTCCTGCCCACTGCGCAGCCGACTGAATTTTTCTTCTCTCAGCTACGCCTTCGCCCTCCTGGGTCTCCCGACCGCCATCCTCCTCTTTGTCCGCTCCTTCGACCGCTCCTCCTCCGGCTCTCGCCAGGCGTCGCACATCGCTGTGAGCGTCAACGTCGTGTCTTTCGCGGACGGGCCGTTACCACCGCCTGCGAGCCACGCGAAGCGGTCGAACTCTGTGCCGTACCTATCCGCGCGACGCGCGCTTGCTCTCCCCATCCCGGACGGGTTCGAGCTCGTCGAGCCCTCAGACGGCCGGGAGAAGCAGACCTCGGAGGACTCGTGCGGCAGCACGCTGCAGGTGTTCCCCTCGCTTGAGGCGCACGCGTCGCACTCGCTCGAGCTCGCGGGGTATACCTTCCCTCCCGCTCGCAACCACGCTCCTCCTCCGCCGGCCGTCCGCGCGCCCTCGTACCGCGACAGCGTCGTCACCGTCCCCGAGTCGCTCGCTGCGGACCGCGGCAGCCCGACGACCGCGCGCGTGTACTCATTCGCGTTCGGGCGCACGTCGCAGGTCTCGCTCGCATGCGAGGGAGGCGCCCCGCCGCTCACGCCGGGCGGCGGACCACCGCCGAGGACGCCCGGCGCGGAGAGCATGGTCGATGCGAAGTACTGGTCGGGGTGAGGGGGATGTAGCGGTCGTGCAAGCGAGCGTGTATCCGACTCAGGCGCACCCACTCGAGTCGAGAAAAGGGTCCACGGGAGCGCTGCGTCGCCTCGGTCTTCTTGAACTTCCTTTCTTGCATTTGTGTGACGATGTACGAGGGCTGCAGTGGCCGCACGGGTGCCCTGGGACGCGGGAGGGGACTCTTCAAGAATAGCGACGACTCCGGATTCCGTCGCCTATTCTCTACCTTTGCCAAGAGTCGCGCCAGATCGCAGCGTAAAGTGGTTCTTGCGCTCCTACCATTCACTCTGAAGCGTCGACTGACCTGCTCCTTTGCTCCCTGCCTTCTCCCGCCGTTGTTTGCCTTCTCCTTGCCTCGTCGCCATGCTCCCGGTTCCCTCTCATCCCCGCCTCGCCTCGTCGGGTCTGTCCGACTCCTCTGCGCCATCGCGGACTCGCGTTCCGCCGTAGTTTCGCCGCGCCCACCTCGCTACCAGTGCTACACGCTCCCGAAGCCCTCGCTCGTGCCGGCTGCGCACCGCCCGCCGATACCGCCGATTCGCCCCACACCGCACGAGGCGAGCCCATCGCGACATTTGGCGCTCTAGAACACGCTCTAGGGCGCGTCTGAGCAAACACGCACGCGCCAGGACGCCTGCGTGAAGCGCGAGCAGGAGCATACATCCGGTTCGGTCGAGCCGTCGAGCGGCCGCTTTCCCGTAGGAACCACTGCTAGAACTCGCTGAGGTAGCTACCGGGCTTCGAATCTCAGGATACAGGTGCGTTGCGCTTTCAGTCGAATACGTTAAGTGGTGGTCCTCCCCGTCGAGACGCTGACCTCGCTCGCTTCGCTGTTACCATCCTCAACTTTCGACTTTTTGCTCTCCGTTCCCTCGCTCGACATGGTCACGACGACCGCCCGCGCGTGCCAGATTCCCGCCCCCCGCGAACTCGTCCTTCCCCTCCTCGCTACCTAACCCCCTCCCCCGCCCTAGCCGCACCTGCCAGTATGGGCCGCCGCAAGATCTCCATCGCGCCCATCAAGGACGACCGCAACCGTCAGGTCACGTTCCTAAAGCGCAAGAACGGCCTATTCAAAAAGGCGTACGAGCTTGGCGTGTTGTGCTCGGCGGACGTTGCCGTGATCGTGTTCAACGCAAACGGCAAGCTGTTCGAGTGCGTCGCGCTCCCTACCAAGCAAGGACGGGGACGATAACCTGACGAGCCTCGCACGTTCTGCAGGTTCCACTCGGGCGACATGGACTCGATCCTCCTTCGCTACTCACACGTGCGTTTCCGCCCCTTGCGCTCCTCCGTAGGGTCATTTATTCAATACCCTGCGTGCAGTACGCCGGCCCTGCGCACGAGAAGCGCGGCCCGGAAGACTACATCAACAAGGACCTGGATGCGGCGACGAAGAGCGGTACGGGCGGCAAGATGACGACGCTTTCGGACGAGGACGGTTCGGACGACGACGACGACAAGCCGCGCGTCGCGGCGGGAAGTTCGGGCGTAAAGGCGATCCCGCAGAACAGCAAGGGCAAGCAGGCGCTCCGAGCCCAGGCCGAGCGCAAGGCCAAGGGCCTCGAGCCGACGCGCAGCCAAAGCGAGGAGGGCCGGACGCCCTCCGGCTCGCGCGCCAGCTCGTTCTCCGGTCCGACGAACCACTTTGGCCAGCCGCACGACCAGCAACCGCCCGGGACGCTCCCGCAGCCCCCGACCGACCCGTCTCAGCAGAACGGCTTCTTACCGCCCGGCGCGCCGGGCTCTCTTTCCTTCTCGCTTGCGGGACTCCCGACGCTCGCGGGCGCGCCGGGACAACTGCCTAACCTCGCCGGGCAGATGGGCAACCTCGCCGTGTTTAACCCGTTCAACCCGAGCGCAGGCGGCTTGCCCGGCTTCCCGGGCTTCCCGCCCAACTTCTCCTTTCCCCTGCCTGGCGCCTTCGGCTTCCCCGGTGCGCTGCCGCAGCCGCAACAGCCGAACGGCGCGGGTCCCGCGGGAGGAGCGCAGGCCGGCGTACCAGCGTGGTTCGGCGCGCTGAATCCTGCGGCGGCAGCTCAGGCACAGGCGCAAGCGGGTATGCCTCAGGCGCCGCATCTCCAGCTCCTGCAGCAGCTGGGGGGGCTCCCCGGCACAGTGCCAGGCTGGCCGGGCGTGTCGATGCCCGACCCGATCGCAGGATTGCAGGCGATCCAGCAGCAGCAGGCACAGCAGCAGCACCAGCACGAGGCGGCGCAGCACCAGCCGCCGCAGTTCTCGTCGCCCTTTGCACAGCCGCACCTGCCGCCTCTCCAGCAGCACGCCTCTCCTGCTTCACACCCCGCACCCACGCCCGCACCGATGTACGGCACGCCCGCCGCGATGCCGCCTCCCCCACCGGCGCAGCACAGCACCCCGCCGGTATTCCCGCCAGCGCCCGCCACCGACGAGCACCACGCGAGCCGTCCCGGGAGCGTCGCGTCGATGCACTCGCATGCGCACTCGCACGCATCCCCGCACTCGCACACGAGCCCGCACGCGCATGCGCACGGCTCGGCGCACCCGCTGCAGCCGACGAGGAGTGACAGCTGGCAGAACAAGCCGCGCCTCTCGGTCGCGATCCCCGCCGAGGCGGGCGTCAAGGAGGGCACGCAGCCGGGCTTGGTCACCGCCGGTGGCGCGAGCATCCTCGGCGCTGGGCTGCTGACGCAGGAGCCGCCGGGTGTGGCGGACGGCGACGGCGAGGACGGAGAGCACACCGCCGTCCCGAAGAGCGCATTCGCGGCCGACCTGCTCCCTTCGCCGTTCTACCCGCCTGCGAGCGGCGCAGGCGCAGGCGGCGGCGCATTCTCCTTCCCCTCGTTCGGCGCCGCGCAGCAGCCTGCCTTCCAGTGGCCGACAACGAGCGCCCCGGCCCCGCCCGCCGGCGCGGCGCAGCCCGCGCCGATGCTCAGCGCGGCCGAGGCGCCTGACCTCCTGCGCCGGGGGAGCTTTGCGGACCTCACGAGCGCGGCGGCGGCGGCGCAGGCGGGCGAGGAGGATGGCGCGAGGGGGACGAAGCGCGGGAGCCCGGATGGGGTGGGCGGTGAGGAAGGAGCGGAGGGCGGCGGGAGTAGGAAGCGCCGCGGGTAGGGAGGGAGAAGTGGGCATGTCTATAGGCCTCTCGCATGCGGTTCTGCTGTACTCGCTTTTTGTTCTCCCGCGGTGTGCATACCCCTTCAACGGACGCTCTCGGTGGTACCTAGACTCGTACACACTTGACCTTGCTCGACGCTATTGTGTTCCCCTCCCTCCCGTGCATTGTGAACTGCAGTTCAGTGCGCGCTCTGGTCTATTTGATGAGCGAGATCGCCGCTCTTGCGCGCCTCTACACCTCGACGCTCCTCTCCCGCTTCCGCGCCTCGTACTTCTCATCCTCCTCGTCGACCACGACGCTCACATCCACCGCAACCTTGACCCCTCCCAGCGGGTCTGCGTCAGCATCGGCGCTGCCACCGCCGTGCGCGACGTCCGCAAACGCCGGCGGCGGGAACGGCTCGCCCGAATCGAGGTGCGTGAGCTGGATCGCGAACTGCTGTCCGCTCGCGCTCGCGCTCGGGCGCGCGCGGTGCTTGCCCCCGCCCCCTCGGCCGCTGCCGCTCCCCGCCGTCTTGAGCGCCCCGCGCCCGAACGCCCGCGAGCGCGAGTAGCTCCATCCCGCACTGGCCTCGCCGCTTCCCTCCTCCGCGGCGCTGGCATCCCGCGCGCGGAGGACGAGGATGACGGCGCACGGGAGGCCGAAGACCGCGAAGGCGTAGAGCGGAAGGAGGATGAGGAGCTGGGCGCGGAGTGGGGAGGAGACGAGCGCGCGAGGGGACACGGCGGCGAGGATTGAGACGAAGGCGAAGACGGTGCCGAGGAAGGAGAAGGAGAGGATGGTGAGGAGGAGGGACTGCGCGGAAGGGATCAGTCGGGTTTGTGGAGTAGGGGAGCTAGCTGAAAGGAGCCCACCCGGAGAGTGCGCATGATCTGGTCCTGCTGAGGTCGGCGCACGAACGTACTCGACGCGGTGGAGGCATCAAGATCCCGCCGCGTCGTTGCGAGCACGCGGCGAAGGGAGGTAAGGTAGACGGTGGCGATGCCGACCAAGCACTGCGGAAGTCAGCTTCGAGTGTCGAGAGGAGGGCGATTTTGACGTACCGCGACGAGGGCAACGGCAGTAACACAATAGAAGATAAACACGATGCGAAAGTACCGCAGGAAGACTCCGATGTCGTCGACCATCGACTCGAGAAGCGGGAGCGCCGGTGCAAGCGACAGGATGTTGACCTTCTCGCCCGGGTTCCAGTCCGCCGACGCCTGCGCGAGGAGCGCATCCATCTCCTTCAATGTGCTGATTGCGGCGCTGTATGCGTGCCCGCCGATGATAGCGATGGGGAGGAGTGTGCCAATGTACACGATGGGTGCGCCGAGGCCGAAGAGGTTGGACGCGAAGGCGAGATGGGTAAGAGTGCGGCCCGTCGAGGCATACTGATGCAGGATGTAGGAGACGGCGAGGGACCAGGCCGCGGTTTGGCCGCCCCACCATGCGAAGAGCCTGCGGGTGCGCAAGGTCACCACGGTGAGCGGAAGACATCGGGGTTATGTTCAGCGACAAGCACACCAGACGGTGAGGAACCAGTACGCGAAACTCGCATTCAGCTTCATCTGGAAGAACTCGGTCGCGAAGCCGATGAAGACCTCGAAGACTGGGTATGAGAGCAAGAGGTTCGATAGCTCAGCAAACGGCCCGTTACAGAGAGCTGGAAGGAGACGCACACGCGAGCATAACGAACGCAATGAGCGACCAGCTGACGCTCCAGTGCGGGCGGACCATCGGCGGCTGTTGCTGCATCCTGACGATCCAGAAGATCCCCTTTTGCCAACGGATTATGAGCGAGACGACGATCAGGATGGCTGCACTGCGAGCCGAGTGGGCATCACTGACAGCGTGAGAGAGATCGAGAAGGGCAGGCTCACATTCCTACCGCGGCGGCGAGGAGGTACAGCTGGCAGACCGCGCTGAACGGCACAGCGGGGAAGAGCTGGTTCCGCAGGTAGACTGCGATCGCCTCGTACGGGTTTGCATTGGCCGGTAGGCTGCCTAGCAGCGCGAGCAACTCTGCTTGAGCTGACGCCACGACGGACATCGTGCACCAAGGGGTTGAAGGGGTTGCCCTTGGAGAGGCGGATCTCCTGACGACCGATGTGCAGGGTGCGCAGAGCCAGCACGAGGCGGGACTGGATTTCTGCAGTACGACTGGACAAACGCAGCGATTGGGAGAGAAGGGGCGAAGCGCTGCGGACGGCCAACTGGCAGCAGTCCGAGAGAAACGTCGCCGGGTCGTTAACGGAGCATGGGCGGCCTGTGCACGGATCCGAGGAGGTACCGACGACGATGTACACGCGGCGTCCCCTTGCACCGCACGATCCTGTGGCGGTGCGAGCGCGGAGTGTTATGGCCGGTCGAGGCCGTCGGACAGCGGGCAGTCGAGCGTCTCGGAAGCTAATGTGGGCTTTCAGAGGAGGCAGATGCGGGCTGCAGGCTCGGGCGATCCGAGGGGGCAAGCGAGGAGAATGGAAACGGGGTGCGAGCGGGATGAGGCGACGAGCGGAAACGAAGGCCAGTTGGCGGAGTCTGCATCGGAGGTGTCCGAGGCGTCGATCGCAAGAGGATATGTGCGCAACAAGCCCGCCGAGCAGGCCGGAGGCGAGGAGGGTGAGCTGGGAGAGGGAGAAAGAGGCAGTTGTATTCAGGTGTAATTGCGAGAGTAACCTCGACATAGCTTTGCTCCCGCCGCTTCTTCGGTGTTCACCTCGGCGCTCTGGACCCTGCGCGACCGCTGAAGGACGCGCTTGCTCAGCTCTCCAACGCCTTCAAGCAGCTTGATCACCGCCCCAGCAAGTCGTCGAGGTTAACTCGCGCCCTTTCTGCGAGCGGACGACTTCATCTGAGAACAACTCTCACGTGTCGCACACCGCTAGACGGCTTCGCGCGAGTATTACGTACGCCTTGAAACCGCTCTGCACAGCTCCTGACGCGGTCCAATTAGCCGGCGAAGCGGAGGAGCGCGTCACGAGCTGACCCTCTTCCTCGCCGTGTTTGTCCTGCAGGCTCGGCTTACAACAAGTCTAGCATCTCTGCGACAACGTGGAGCGCTGCAGCGATCCTTTTTAGCACCGCAGAAAGTACTCCTCATCTCTGAACGCGTCTCGCGCTCAGCTGCACCGCCCCTCCCGCCTCTTCTTCACGTGCGTAGTGCTTCCTTCCATAACGTCCGGCGTGCCCGACTGATGCGTCTTTTCCCTCGCAGACCTTCACATCATTGCCCAGCATGATTTGCAGCTCGTGCGGGGAGGACTCGGTGGTCGAGATGGATGCCCAGACCGTCTGCACCACCTGCGGTACAGTCATGGCGGAGAGCGGCATCGTCAGCGAGATCACCTTCGGCGAGACGTCGGGTGGTGCCGCAATGGTCCAGGGCAGCTACGTCGGCGCAGACCAGAGTGCGTCGCGCTCATCTTCCTTCCACCCTACTGCTAGGCTGATTCCGTCTGGGCACAACCCGCAGCCCGCGCGCGTGCTCCCGCAGGCTATCGTCAGCGCGGCCTCGCCACCCAGGAGTCGAGGGAGCAGACGCTCATGAACGGTACGCCGCCCCTTTCCCTCTTTCCCCTTGCTCTCGCTCACCCCTCCCGCTCGCAGGCCGCCGCCGCATCTTCGAGCTCGCAACGGGTCTCCGACTCAGCGAGCACCTGTCGAATGTCGCCACCCGCTTTTTCAATCTTGCAGTCAACATGAACTTCACCAAGGGCCGCCGCACGCAATATGTCGCTGCGGCCTGCCTCTACGCTGCGTGCCGGCAAGCGAACGGCACCCAGATGCTCATCGACTTCTCCGACCTGATCGAGGTATGCAGCGCCCCTCCACGATCACTGCGGAATGCGCTCACGTTGTGCAACCGCAGATCAACGTCTTCATCCTCGGCTCGACGTACCTCAAGCTCGTCCGCGAGCTCAACATCAATATCCCGATTATCGACCCCGTCATCTACATTACGCGCTTCGCCGCGCTGCTCGACTTTGGCGAGGAGACGCAGAAGGTTGCGCTGGATGCGACGCGACTCGTCAACCGCATGGGCCGCGACTGGATGCAGATCGGCCGTCGCCCCTCCGGCATCTGCGGCGCGTGTCTCCTCCTCGCCGCGCGGATGAACAACTTCCGCCGCTCGATCGAGGAGATCGTCCAGGTCGTCAAGATTGCCGACGTAACGCTCCGCAAGCGCCTCGCCGAGTTCAAGGAGACAGCGAGCGGGAGCCTCACCGTCGCCGACTTCCGCTCCATCTGGCTCGAGGAGACGCAGGACCCGCCGGCGTATACCCAAGGCATCAAGCGTGAGGAGAAGGTCCGCGCGAAGAAGGACCGCAAGGCCCGCGAGGACACCGCCGTGTCTGAGACGGAGAGCGTCGTGGGCCAGCGCGCGTTCCGCGAACTCGCCGATCGCGAAGCGACGGCCGAGACGGTGGACCATGTGGCGCGCGACGGAGCCGGCAGCGGGAAGGAGAACGAGGTGGAGGTCGAGGGCGACATGGCACCGCCGCCGCGGCCCTCGGCGAAAGCGCTCGGCAAGCGCAAGCGCGTCGCGCCGGACGAGGACGACGCAGGACCGCCGCGCTCGTCTTCGCAACCGCCGGTGGGGTCGGACGATGAGCAGGAGGAGGAGGCCGATCCAGCGGAGGAGATGCTCGAAGGCCAGGACCGCGAGCAGTTCGAGGCGGTCATGCGCGACGAGATGAGCACGTACCTCGGCTCGACGGTCGGGTCCAAGCTGGCACACGAGCTCGACACGCAGGACGCCAAGCGCCTTGCGAAAGTATCGCAGTCGCCCGCGTTTGAGCTCAACACGAGCGACCGCCTCGATGACCTCGACGAGGACGAGCTCGACGCGTTCATCCTCGCACCGGAGGAGGTCGAGATCAAGAGCCGCTTGTGGATGGAGGCGAACAAGGAGTACCTCCGCGAGCTGGCCGACAAGCAGACTGGCCCGGACGGCGAGCTCAAGCCGCTTTCGCGCCGCCCGGTGCGTTCTCTCTCCCCCTCCTCCCCTGTTCTCCCGCTTGTACTGACAGTTCTCCCGGCCGCAGCGTAAGCGCACCAAGCCGCGCGACGGGCAAAACGCGACGGGCCTGACTGCCGCCGACGCGACGACCAAGATGCTCGAGAAGAAGAAGTTCTCCAAGAAGATCAACTACGACGCGATCCGCAACCTCTTTGACGCGGGCTCGGACGCCGGATCGACATATGGCGGGAGAAGCATGCGCGGTGGCGACGACGACGAGGAGGATGAGCCACTCATCGGGCGGACGTACGGGCCTAGCGGAGGGCGCAAGGGTAACAAGCGCGCGAGGAGCACCGTGGGCACCCCGATCGTCACGCCCGCGCCGACGTGGCGGCAGGGCAGCCGCGCGCCGAGCGAAAGCCCGTCGCTTGCGAGTGCCCGCGGGAGGCGCGACGAGCACGACGAGCACGAGGAGGAGCACGACCCCGCGGGAGACGACGACGAGAACGCCTGGCGCTCGCAGTTCGCGACGGCGCAGGACGACGGGTACGAGGGGTACGACGAGCTTTGAGGTGCGCTTGCGGCGGGTGAAGGGGAGCGGCGTGTGTCGGTTGGGACAGCTTGCAGTGCCAATGTTGTCGTTTTCGCGTCCCTTTCTCTCCGGTGCATGCGTGAGAGGAACAACACGGCGATGCGAGGGCGAGAGCGTAAGGCAAGCTAGAGAAGCGGTATGCACAGCCATGCGGGGGTACGATGCGGACGACGAGAAGGCACAACAACGGGTAACGAAGAGCAGGAGGGGCTATCTACTCGCGCCGGACAGCGGCGACGATCACGTCCCACGACGAGCCGGACCAGCCAGTGCGGAGCTCGACTAGGCGCTTGGCGGTGCGCCAGCGGCGGTGCGGGTCGACGGCTTGCAGGAGGGCGTGCTCGACTTCTGCGTGCTGCGCGGCCGACTCGGGGCGGTAGATGATGTAGTCGGCGGCTATACCTGCTGCGTCAGCGCGCGCTTCATGAGGGAGAAGGGGAAGACGCACGGGTGAGCAGCGAGCGTAGCAGTGAACCAAGGAGGAACGAGATGATCGCAACGAGGAGGACGAAGGAGAGGGTGTAAGTGCGGCGGACGGCAACGAGGCCAGCCGTGTTGGTTTCCGACACATCGACCGTTGTCGCCATGATCGTTGAACCGAGGCGCGTGTAGGTTCCGAGCAGGCCGCTGAGCGGACCGGCGGGCGCAGCGTCGGACGAGGCGGTGTCGCGACGGCCGGGCTGCAGGAAGAGAACTCAATCAGCTAGGTGGTCGTGTAGGAAACACAGAGGACGCACAATTCCGCCGAGCGTAGCCTTGCTGCCCAGCACGGGCGACCGTGCCTCCTCGATTGCAGGCGTGACGTTGCCGGGCGATTTGGGGTCGGGAAACTCGAAGTCGTCGATGGTTGGCGTGACAGGCTTGGGAAGGAGCAACCGCACGGCAATGGCGAGGGGTTTGCGGAGCTCGGTGGGGAGGAGCTCCGGCGTGGCGCGGTCAGGCTCGACGTCGGGTGCGATGGAGGTTTTGCGGCGCTTCGGCGGAGGGACGCTGCGGGTGACAGAGAATCAGCAGCGACGTAGTGAGCAAGAGAGAGCGCGACGCACCGACTGATCTTGGCGCCCTGAAGCGGGAGCTCGTCATCCTCGAACCGCGCAAGGACTGTTTTGCTCTCTTTTTGGCTGAGTACGACGACCTTGTCGCCATTGAAGACGACGTTCTTCGCCGCCTGGCCCGTGACCTTCGCCGCCGCGCCCACGCCCGCATCACCGTCGGGTGCCACAGGCGGCTGGGGCGACCCGCGCTGCTTGGCCTTAAGAGCGCGCTCGCGCTCGGCCGCAGCGGTCGGCGCAGGAAGCGGGACGATCTTGACCTCGACGAGTGCGCCGTCCTCGCTTAGCAGGCGGTACCACTCCGGCGGGGCGTGCGCGCTGCGTTTCTCCTCCGCCGAGCGGAGCGGGTCTTGGATCGGGTGCGTGATCGCGCCCGTCGGGATGATGATGCGCACGAGGTGATTTGCTCGCTTCCAAGCGTCAAGCGAGGCGGTGAGGATCGAAGGGAGGGGCGCGTCGTGCGCGACGCAGCGTAGCGGGATCTGCGTTGCGGAGCTAGAGGAGGGCGATGGCGGCGCGAGCGAGCGTGGCGGGAGCGACTCGAGGGAGAGGGGTTCGTCGGTCGAAGGCGAGACGAGTTGTGACAATGCCGAGACGGCGTAGCCGTGCGGGTACTGCTTGAGGTCGACGACGATCTCCGCGACGACGAGATCGTGCGCGCTCGGGTCCGTCACGTCGACGCTCGCGCCGTTCCCTGCGCCATTCTTGGGCGCGGGCGATGCGGTCGAGCCGGCCGTAGCAGTCGTCGTCGACGGCGCAGCGGGCGGCGAATTGGAACGCAGTGAGCTGCGACTCGTCTTGTGCGAGAGCTCGGAGACGGTTGGTGGCTTCTGCAAGACGGGCGGGGCGATGGTGCCGAGGTTGAGCGACGCGCTGCGCGGGAGCTCGCTCTTGAGCAGCGTCGAGCCGACGGGCAGCGACGGCGCAAGCAGCGGGGAAGGCTTGCCCTTGCCAGCGCTGCTTTTTTCGCCCGCCGCGGTGGAGGGCTTGCGCGCCGGCCCGCTCGGCGCCGTCGTCTCCTCCGCTGCGGGTGGCTCATCCGCCTTCTTCCCGCCGACGCGGAAAAGCGAGCGGAACGCCCCGTCCGCGGCGTCAAAGTCCGCCACGACGACCTGGCTCGCATTTCCGGCGTGCACAGCGGGCGGGGAGAGGCGCCAGACATAGTCGACAGTGTCACTGTCATCGCTGAGCGGGCCCTCGATCTGCAGGCCCGCGCTCGGCGCCCACACCCGCGGGAGCGGACCGCGCGTCTTGCCGAGCTGCTCCACGGCGGAGATGGACTTGACGAGGTTGGCGTTGTAGACACCATTGAGAGCCAGCGGAACCGAGCCCTTCTGGTCAATACAGGCGACGTAGGTGCACCGCGTCGAGGGGATCGCAAGAACGCTCGAGGTGTACGGGTCGAGCGTCTCGAGGATCCAGCCCTCAAGGAGCACCTGCCCGGGAAGGAGCGACGAAGGGTTGACCTTGAGCGGGTCGAACGCGTCCCCAACGCTTGGCGGGGTGTACGACGCCGACGCGATGAAGAGTACCGTCGAGGTGCTCGCGCCCGAGCTCGCCGAGGGCACCTTGACGGCGGCGTTAGCGGTCGCGACGTAGAAGATGCGCCCCTTGAACGGAAACGCCGGCTTGGTCGCGATCGCGGTCGTCGTGATCCCGTGCCCGTAGCTCGCGAGGGGCGTGGCGCTCTCGATGCGGTCGTCCCACGCCTTGCGGCACCCCGCGCTCGTCACCACTGCAGCGATCTCGTCTGCCGTCAACCCTTGGACGATCTTGTCCCCGCGGTAGACGGGGAACGTCTCGCTCAACCGCGGGAGGATCTTCTTGCGGACGACGGTCCCGCCCCGCTCGCTGACGATCGCCCATCCCGGCGCAGGGTCGGTCAGCTCCGGACCCTGTTCGGCATGGAACGTCTGCAGCCACGCGAGCGCTTCGAGCGCGCACGCCGGCGGGTCGAGCGGCGGTTTGGGCGCAGGCACGAGGTGCGATGCGGCGGGCTCGGCGAGGGTGGTGCTCGACGAAAGGTCGGGAGAGCCCGTCGCCAGAGCCGGCGTCGGCTCTGCAATGACAGCGGCGAGTTGCGCGTCGTCTGCCCTGCCCGCAGGTGCGCCCTCCTTCGCCTCCGTTCCCGTGACTGCCACCGCGCCGGGCACAGGCAGTTCCCGCGCGCCCGCCGCACCAAGCAGGGGTGTCGCCCTCCCCCCCGGCGCCGCCCAGGGCCCCGGTCCCGCCCTCGGTCCGAGGGTCTCGTACTGGTCGAGCGGGACGGGCGGGGCCTTCACGCGCTTCCTCTTCTCGAGCTCGCGGACCTTGTCGTCCTCGAGGACCTCGACATCCGTCTTGACGCGCGCGCCGTTGACACTCACCTGCCCGGGCGGGCCGCCGCGCCGGACCGTCACGGCGACGCGCCCCTCGGAGCGGACGAGCGCCGGCGGGTGCGAGAGGGTGAGCCACAGGCCGCCGCCGGCGCTGAGGCGGTGCCGCGAGAGGGCAGAGACGCCCGAGGGCGGCGGGTCGACCACGACGTCGACGCCGGTGGCGCCGGCCCAGACGGCTGCATCGCAGCGGATCTCGCACTCGACGTGAGCGTCCGGGTCATCCGCCGCGCTGGCCGAGGAGGAGGAGGAGGAAGAGGCGGGCAGCGCGTACTCAACGCGCAGCGCAGCGCGTTCGGGATCGTACTCCTCCGCAACCTTGCGGACACCCGCGCCGCTCAGGCGCGTGACGACGGGGGGCGCGCCGCGGCGGATCGCAAAGTCGCGGACGCCGGCGACTGCGTGGATGAGTGCCTGCGGCGTCCAGCTCGACTTAGTGCTCCACCCCTTCGGATCCGACTGGTCCAAAAGCGTGATCTGCGTCGTCGTTGGCGAGAGCGCCTCGATCGACCAGCCGTAGAGGTCCGTCTGCGTGCGAATCGTGCCGGGCGCGGGGGGCGGGAGCGAGGGGAAGAGCGAGGTGTCGTCCGTCGAGGAGGAGAAGATGTGCACCGTCGTCGGCGACTTGTACGCCGTGCGCAGGAGGACCGAGTCGCGCGGGCTGCGGGCGGGCCGTCCGCATCAGCAGTCCCTCCTCGACGAGGAGCAGATAGAGAATGAAAGGGACAAAAAAAAAGAACGCACGCGACAGGCCACTGCCCCTTCCTCCGCTCCCACCAAACCTCGCTCAGCTCGCCGACCTCGGCGCCCTCAGCCTCGGGCACAAGCTCGCACGCCTCGAGCGCCTTGTCCCACGTCCTCCTCACTCCGGGCGTCACGACCGCGGCAAACACGTCCCAGACGCCTACGCCGACAAAGACGGCCTCGGCGCGGTAGATCGTCAGCGTCGGGTCGGGGCTCAGGAGCTGCGTGACGCTGACGCCCGACGCGTCGCTGACGTGCCGCCACTTGGCCGGCGGCTCCTGCAGGAGCGAGAGGAAGTAGATGTACGACCGCCGGAGGAGCGCCGCGACCTGCGTGCTTGGCCCGGCCGCGGGCGCGGGCGCCGACGCCGACGCCTCGTCCGTGGCGGGCTCGTCGTCCCCCGCGCTCGTCCCCGTCCGCACGCTCGCACGGTCGTCCTCCGCCCTGTCTCCCCTCGCGAACTCCCACCCCCTCGGCGGGCCAGCGCCGCCCCCGCCCCCGCCCCCGCCCCCGCCCGCGGGCATGGGGTCGCGGGGCTCGAGGCGCGCAACGTCCACCTTTTCGCCGTTGACGCGGACGGAGCGCGCGCCGGCGAGGCGCTGCACGCTCAGCGCGACGCGGACGAGCGCCGAGGGGTTCTCGAGCGGCGCGTGCGAGACGCGGAGGGTGAGCCGGGCCGCGCTCGTCGGGGACGGGGAGGGTGAAGAGAGCGACAGCGTGTACTCTGGCGCCGAGGGTGCCCCGCCGAGGGGCGTGAGCGAGAGACGGACGTCCCACCCGTCCGCGCCGCCGCATGCGTCGGGCGGCGGTGTGTCGTCCGCGGAGAAGGGGAGTGCGACGCCGAGCGTCGGGAGGCAGAGCTCTATGCTGCGTTCGAGCCGCGCGCGCTCGCGGCGGCGAGCGAGCTCGTCCAGCCCCTGAAGGTTCCCGCCGACCGCCTCATCGCCCTCGTCCGCCCTCTCCTCGCCATCCGGCAAATCAGGAAGGGCCACGACCGCGTACTCGACGGTGCGTGTCTCGGCACCGACGTCGTAATCGTCGCGGTTGAGCTCGACGCCGCGGCCGTACCCGCTCAGGAGGGGCAGGGCTCCCGCAGCCGGGCTGCGCAGGTGCGCGACGAGTGCAGCGAGGAGGGGCGCGATGTGCGCGGTGTGCGGGGCGGGGTTGGGCGAGAGAGGCGAGGGGAGGCGGAGGGACCACTGCCAGAAGAGGGTGATGCGCAGGCGGTGGTGCGTTCGGGCAGAGGAAGAGGGAGCGGGGAAGGACGATGGGCCGGACGGCGACGTCGAGGGCGAGGTGGAGAGCGCGCTGCCCAGCCCGGGGGACGCGGGAGCAGGAGCGGGCGCCACGATCTGGAGACACCACGCCATGAGGTGCACGTTGGCCCGCACGAACGGCGGGGCGGGCCTCAGGAACGCGGGCTCGTCCGCCGCGCGCGGGAGCGACGTCGAGAGGTCGATGAGCGCGCTCCCGTCCGGCGAAGGGAATGTACGCGAGATGGTGATCGTGTCGCGCGGGGAAGCGGGCCAGCCGAGCCGGTAGTCGGTTTTGAGGATGCGGGTGAGCGGGTCGAGCAGCGAGACGGTCGAGGCCGAGTCGACGAGCGCGTCCCCTACGTGCATGGAAGTGTCAACTTGTAATGAGTAGGAGGGAAAGGGAGGGTGCACACAATGGCTGCGGATCTCGGGCGTCCCGAGGACGGCCCTCAGCGCGTCGAGGTCGACCTTGTCTGGGTCGCAAGGCACTTCGGCGACGGCGCGAAGGATGTCTGCACCGCGGTCCTTGTCGGCCTTGCGGTGTACGCGGACCTGCGAGGGGTCGAGTGCGGCGAGGCCGTTGACGAGGTCGTCATGGTCATGGTCACGGCCCTTGCCCTTGCCCTTGCCCTTTGCGCCGCTCGAGATGTCCCACGCGGCGGAGGGGGTGGAGGAGCTTGGACGGCGTGCGCCGTTGGAGAAAGAGGGGGAGGAGCCGGAGGAGGGCGACAGGGGCTTCCACAAGCGCGAGTGGGGGTTGGCGAGGAGGGCGCGGAGGTGGGTGAGTGCCGAGGAGAGGGCGGCCGAGTAGGCTGCGTTGGTGCTGTGAGTGCCGTGGCGTAATACAAGATGTGGCAGAGTGGCAGGCAGAGCGCGTGAGAGGTTGGTTGGGTCGGGCAGGACGAGGCGAGGGGGACGTCAGCTCGCGTGCACAGGTTGAGGTGGGGTGCGCGCCTGTGGTCTCTCCGGTACTCCCTGTTACTCCCAGTTTCCTCTAGCCGTGCTCCATCCAGCCGCCTGGGCTGCCGTTGCCGTGTGAGGGAGGGCGGGGTTGGTTGACCTCGGCGGCGGAGTACGGGCGGTGGGAGAGCGGAAGGGCGTACTCTGTGTACGAGTGGCTGGATGCCATGCTCGCACTGAGCGCAGACCTGCCGAGCGCTGCACCCCCAGCCAGAGACGACTGGAGTGCGAGTAAGGTACAGCAAGTGGTTCTGATCAACTGCAAGTCGCCTCGTCTTCACTTGTCCAGGCAAAGGGCCGAGTAGGGAGCCAGTCACTAGCCCGTCGCAGTAGTCCCCCCGCAGTACTGTCCCCACATGTCTGCTGCACTCGTCCGCCCGCTCCGCTCCCTCTTGTCCGTCAGAGTCGCCCCCATCTCGCACTCGGCCCGCGCACTGCATTGCACCCGCAGGACCGCACGCGCACAGTCGAGCACGCCCTCGCAGCTGTACCCGGGCCTGTTCTACCACCCGCACCCCTCGGTCCCGCACGCCTTCACCCTCTCGTACCTCCCCGCGCCGCCCCCCTCGCTCGCGTTCTCGCCGACCACGATCGGCACCCTCCGCCCGCTCCCGTCCTCCCCCGCGTCGTCTTCCTCCTTCGACCAGCCTGCGCCCGCCGCCGACCCGCACCTCCCGCCCATCACCCCGCGCACGTTCCAGGACAACCCCGACTGGATCCGCCTTGTGCACGACATCCTCCGCGAGCACGTCGAGGACGACCTCTGGCTACAGACCCAGGCAAAGGCTCTCGGCGACGACACCCACCTGTCCGTCGCTCCCACCTTCTTCCTATCTCGCCCTGACTGACCCGTTCCCGCGCCGCACGCAGCCACATCGGCGACGAGCGCGCCCCCGCTGACGCGAACCGCGTCCCCGCGCCTCAGGACATCCTCGCGTCGGTTCTCGTCCAAGGAGGCCGCATCATCGGCGCGTCGTACGAGCCGAACCGCGTCGCGTACCGCGTCGTCACCGAGGACGGACTGATGCGCCTGCCCTCCGGCTTGCTCGACCGCGTCAGGGAGGCGTGCAAAAAGGTGCGCGAGGTCGAGGAGGAGGTCGCGCGCGAGAGGGAGACGCACGGCGGGCAGTAGGACACCAGCCGAGGTAATGCTACATCTCACTTTGATTTTCACGCGGAACCGCATGGCCTTCTCAATCTGCACTCGCTCCCCTCTCTCCCCATCGTCTGGGTTGCGCTCGCGCTGGGCCTTGCTGCACTACTTTC
The DNA here is from genome assembly GCA_028828645.1 of Rhodotorula sp. PL61-2. NCBI lineage: Eukaryota > Fungi > Basidiomycota > Microbotryomycetes > Sporidiobolales > Sporidiobolaceae > Rhodotorula > Rhodotorula sp. PL61-2. The sequence continues at coordinate 65,861 of JAPZQE010000024.1, forward strand.
AAGGTGTCTCGCTCTCTCTGATTCAAACGCAGTGCCGCCGCGCCTTTGACCCTCTCTCGAGGCCCGTGCGCCCGCTCGAGCCCCTCGTCTCCATTGCCGAGCGCTCGCCCCCCTCGCCTCCCTCTCTTCGCACCGTCCCACCACCTCCGTCGCTCGCTTTCCCAGGTCGTACTGGCCCGCTTGCAGGACGACATGGCTCCGCGCGGCCGGCCCCCGCTCGTCCTCGTCGCGTTCGGCGCGCTCATCCTCCTCATCCTCGTCGGGTCGATCGTCGCGCCCGCCTCGCCCTCACCCAAGTACACCGCTGCATCAGTCGCTGCAGAGCAGCAGGAGCAGCAGGAGCAGGGGGACGTTCCGGTGAACCGTGCGCCGTGGTGGGCGGTGCGCCTCGCCGCCGCCAAGGAGGGCGCCTCATCCGCGTACGGCGCAGTGCACGACCTGTGGGCATCTTCGCCCGTGTCCGGCTTTTTCTCCTCCTCCGATGACGCCGGCCTTCCCCCTGAGTCCTCCCCTGTCCAACCGTCGTACCTCGAACTCGGCTTCTCGGGCGACGCTTCCCTCCCCGAGTGCGCCAAAACGCTTCTCTACCGCTTCCATGGCACGCGTGGGTTCGCGTCTGAGTACCTCCGCTTTGTGCGCACTGCGGCAATTGCCGAGAAGCTTGGTTACGAGGTGTTCCTTGAGGAGGAGCGCGGTGGGTGGATGTACGGCAGCGTCGGCGAGTGCGTCTTCTCTCGTCTCTGCTTTTCATGCGGCAGGCGGCACTGACAGGGCGACGGAGGGGAACAGGTACTTCCTCCCGCCCCTGAACCGCACCTGCCGCCTTCCCGCTTCAGCGCCCTCGTACGCCGACCGGACCAAGATGCTCCCCCTCCGCTCCGAGGTGCTCCCCCCGCTCTCCGACGACGATGACGACGACAGCGGCGAGCCGGACCGTACCGGCCCTGAGCGATTCACGGACAAGGCGCTGCAGAGCCCGAGCTGGGCACGGGAGCCGCATGTCGGGGATGGGTACCAGTGCGCCGCCTTCCCTCCTTTCTGCCAAAGCCTTTTGGCTGATTCACGCCTCGCGCAGCATCTCATACACCTCCGCCCTCTTCCTCTCCCTCTTCACGCCCTCCCTCCCCGCCCTCCGCACCCTCCACGCCGCCGAGCTCGCGTCCTTCCCGCCCGCGCTCCCGCTACCCGGCGCGTCGACCGTCCCGCTCGAGCTCGAGCGCGCGTTCGCCGCGATGAGCGAGCTCGCGAGGAGGTGGTGGCGCCCGGACGACAAGCTCCAGACTGCGGGGGACGCGCTCGTCGCGGCGCTGGGGCCCGTGAGGGTCGGGATGCACCTGCGGTCCGTCCCCCCTCCTCCCCCGCCCCCCCCCCCCCCTCTCCCTCCCTCTTCCTTCCCTCCTCCTCCCCCCTGACGCAGCAATCCCACCACGCAGCCTCGGCGACAAGTGCCGCGAGTCGGCCAACCCCAAGTACAGCCCGCTCCGGTTCTCGACCGCCGCGCAGCTCGCCGACCTCGTCGCTGCGGGGCTCGCTAAGAACCGCGGCCATGCGGACGAGTGCAAGCTCCGCGGCGAGGGCGTCCCGCGCGCGATGGCCGAGGTGCTGGGCAGGGCGGTGCAGGAGGCCTTCGCGGGTGCGGGTGCGGAGGGGGAGCGAGGGGGGCAGGTCCTCGCGATGAGCGATGACCCGCGCGGAATCGCCTGGCTCGGCGAGGCGTGGGCCGCGGCGGGTGTCGAGGGCTCGGTCAGGGACTTGGCAGCCGAGATGGGGCGCCTCGGGCTCGACGACGATGGCGCCGACGAGGGGGACAGCAAGGAGGAGGGAGCGCTGATGAAGGAAGGGTTCTCGGCCGTGGCGTTCCGGGATGTGCGTTTACGTCCCCGCGCTTGCTCACTTCGACATCCAAGAGAAGGAGGAACGCAGCTAACGCACGCACGCACGCGCGCGCGCATACGCGCAGGCCCCGCTCCGCACGCGTGTCGCCCTCACGCGCCCGTTCATCCGCGACTTGACCTTCCTCGCCGCGAACGCGGACGCGCTCGTCCTCAGCGAGGCGAGCAATGTCGGGCGGTGCGTCCTCTTCCCCGCCTTCCCTCCCTCCGATGACGGCGAGGCGCGCTGACGAGGACGTCCCTTCCGGAAGGCTGCTCACGCTCCTCGCCGGGCCAGAGAAGGTCGGCGGGGGAAAGGTACACAGCACGGACGTGCGGTGGTTCCCAACGGCGTACTACGCTTAGCGTGGCGGGGCGGGGCTGCGCTCAGGGTTCGTAGGGCTTCATTGGCGCGTTGGAGGCGCCGGTTATGCACTGTCTGTCTTTATGAGCTGTTGCCGTCTCTCTGCTGAGGGGCTGAGGGGTGGTGAAAGAACGTGGTGATACAACAACAGTTCCTCTCACCGCGCGCTACTCGTCCTCCGCGGCAGCCTCCTCATCCTCGCCCGTTCCACTCTGTCCGTCCTTGCCCTCGCCGGCGGGCGCAACCCCGCGCTCGATGGGCGCACCGGGTTTTACGACCTGCGTGCGTGCGTGTCGAGTGGGTACGGGCGCGAAACCGAGGAGGAGGAGGAGAGGGAGAACACGCACGATGACAAAGTTGTTCCTCGCAGCGCCTTTGCGCACCTGCTCCCTCTTCCACTCTTTGCCATCGGGCCCCTCGTCCGACCGCTGGACGAGCCAGTACGTCAGTCTCGCCGAGTCGTGCTGCTTGACCATCTTCCACCCCGAGCTCGCGAGGAGGGCGGTGAGGCGCTCGTGCGAGAGGTACCGGCTGTTGGTCAGGCACGGGAGCGGGAGGACCAGGTAGAGGTAGCCGCCGGGCGTGAGGTACGAGTGCGCGTGGAGGAGCATGTGGCCTGTCCGCACGCGTGGGTGCGTCAGCTTCTGACTCAAATGGAGGAGGGTCATTCGAACGGGACGGACCCCGGTTGACGAGGCTCCCCTCGAAATTTACCACAAGCGAAAGCGCGACGATATCGTACTTGTCCTCGTCCTTCTCAGGGGCAGGGAAGTCGAAGAAGTTGGACTTGATGACGTGCGCCGCGTGCGGGTTCAGGTCGATCGAGGTGGCCGCGATCCAGGGGTAGCCGGCGTCTGCGCACGAGTGGCAGGGTGAGCGGGGCGGCGACGGGGGGGTAGGCGAGAGGAAGAGACGGACAGGCGGTGCCTGCGATGGCGCCCACGTCGAGGAGTCGGAGCTGTAAGACGAGTTTGTCGGGCAGGTCAGCATGCGCACGAGGCGAGAGGCTGAACGGGGATGTAGCTTGCGCCGCACCTTTTTCCGCTCGACCTTGGGCCAGACCTTGGTTCCATCCTCGAGGATGGTCGGCTCGACCTTGGGCTTCGCGGCGCCCTTATCCTGCGGCTCGACGCCAATCTTGAGCTCCTTGATCTGCTTGACAAGCCATTTGGACGACTCGCCGCCGCGGGACTGCGGTGCGGGTGATGGTCATTCGCGTTCTCCGTGCTCGAGGAACAAGGTTACCGAGGAGCGCACCTTGTCGCCGCCGTGGACGCTTGCCTGCTGGTACGTCTCGAGCCCGCCGAGCCTCTCCCTCTCCGCCTCGAGCCTCTTGCGCTCGTCCGGGTCCGTCAGCGCCGGGCTAGCAAGCTGCTTCTCGATGGCATGGAACGCGCGGATGAGGGCGGTCTGCTTTTGGCGGTTGCGCGGGACGGCGGGGTCGTCGGTTGTCGGCGGGAGGACGGCAGACTTGGCCGTCGGGGCGGCGGACGACTTTGGCTTCTTGGCGAGGAAGGCGGGCTTGCGGCCTGCGCGCTTGGCCTTACGGTCGGCGGCTGGAGACGAGGGAGAGGGGGGGGGGGGTGAGCTCGAGGAGAGGGAGAGAGACCTAGGAGAGAGGGATAAGCTTGCCGTATGCGTTGTTCGTGTGCGGCATTGCGACTTGAAGCGGACCAGCTGCTCCTACTCTGGAATAAGGCGACTCGAGCGACGGTGAGGAGCGAGAGGAGCGCAGGAGCGGGCTCTCCCTCAAAGCACGCACTCGACACCCTCTTGGCTCGAGTCTAGTCCGCCAGATCAACGCAGAAAGTCTTGTTCGCCCTCGGCCAACTCGAAGCAGCCCGCCCCGAGTCGCCGCTGTCTCGCTCGAATCCTCATCACCGCTTCGACCCCACGCCGGAATGCTCGACCATTTCAGCATCCTGTGAGCAGTGAATGCCTGGGGAGACTCGAGCAGACTCGTATTGACCTGCACCCACGCGCGCACGCAGGACCCAGGGCGGCATCGTCCTCTGGTCCCGCTCGTTCACCCCCTCGCCCTCGCCGTTCGACGCCCTCATCCGCGAAGCCCTCATCGAGCAGCGCGCATCGTCCACAGATCTCAGCACCAACAGCACCGGCGCAGTCTCGCGCTGGGACAAGGACGCCCACGCCCTCCTCTGGCTCCTCGCCAACGATCTCGACCTCGTCTTCTGCGTCGCGTACCAGCGCATCCTCTCCCTCCCTTACGTCGCAGACCTCCTCGACGCCGTCCGGAAGGCTTTCCTCCGTGCATATCGTGACGCTGTTCAGGCCATCGTCGACTCCAGCGCCCGCGGCAAGGACGTCCTTGTCCTCGGCGCGGGTGCGGGCAGCGCTGCGTTCGGCTTGTTTGGCGAAAAGGGCTGGGGAAGAGTTTTTGAGGGGTGGGACGAGACGTTCAACCGCATCCTCCGCGAGTTCGAGACGAGCGCAGCCAAGGTGTGCCTCCTTCCCTTTCTCTCCCGGCTTGGCCTGCTCACGCGCCCCGCCATACGTTTGCAGAACAAAAAGCTCAAGCCGCGCACATCTGCCGTCGCTGACGCGGCTGTGACCCCGTCCTCTTCCTCGGCGAGCGAAGGAACCAGTACGTCGTCCCCGTGACCTTCCCCCCCTCTCCTCTCACCATCGCGCACGCAGCACCGTCTCTCGCCGATCCCTCGGACGGGACGCTCGACGCACAGACTATAGCGAGGAACATCGCCGCGCTCAAGGCGAGGCAGAAAGCAGCGATGCGGAAGGGCGGGCGGAAGAGCGGTGCGGGGACCGAGAGCGAGGGAGCAGGGTCCGAGTGCGTTGTTTCCCACTCTCTCCCGACTCTGCATCGGCGCCGCCAGGGTCGGCTCGGAAGTGCTGCTGACAGGAGCGCGTGCAGGTCTGACGCAACGCCTACGAAACCGCGCAAGGTCGCGACCAAGTGGGCCGACTCGGCGCTCACCGAAGCGGACGTCGCCGCGTACGACTACTCCTCGGATGTGCCGTCCCCCGCGCGCGGCGGACGCGCCGGCACCCCGGCGCTGGAGGACGTCGAGGTCGACACGCGCGGGATGGTCGACCGCGCTGCGCTGGGGAAGAGGGACGAAGCGGGGCTGTACGAGGTAGCAGACTACCAGGTGCGCGGCGGGAGCGCGTCGGACGACGAGGACGACGAGGACCACGCTGGAGGGAAGGCCGAGGCGGCGGGGCAGAAGGGCGCGCTCGCGAGCCTGTTCTCCCGCCTGTCGATGCAGCCTCGCGCGCTCACGGCGCAGGACCTCGCGCCCACGCTCGCGGCGATGCAGCAGCACCTCATGGCGAAGAACGTTGCGCGGCCGATCGCCGAGCAAGTCGTCGCTGGCGTCGGCAAGGCGCTCGAGGGGAAGAAGGTTGACGCGGGGTTGTTCTCGTCGTCGACGCGCGCGGGCCGCCGCGCAGTACGCGAAGCGCTGCAGGACGCTTTGGTGCGCATCCTCACGCCCAAGACGAGCACAGACCTGCTCCTCGAGATTCAGCGCAAACGCTCCTCGGCCGCTGCGTCGTCTGCAGCGGGCAGGGGAAAAGGCGCCGACCCCTACGCGATCACCTTTGTCGGGGTCAACGGCGTCGGCAAGAGCACCAACCTCTCCAAGGTCGCGTTCTGGCTCCTCCAGAACCGCCTCCGCGTCCTCATCGCCGCGTGCGACACGTTCCGCTCGGGCGCGGTCGAGCAGCTCCGCGTCCACGTGCGCAACCTCGGCAAGCTTGATGAAGAGCTGGCGGGCGGGAGCGCGGGTGAGAAGAGGGTCGAGCTGTTCGAGAAGGGGTATGGGAAGGACGCGGCGGGGATTGCGAAGGACGCGCTTGCGTACGGTGAGTCGCGAGTTGTCATGCGGTGAGCGCCGGCGCAGCAGCTGACACAGCTCAACTGCTCATTGATCGCCGCGAGCACTCGCTGACCCTGCCTTGTCTTCCTTTGCAGCCAAGCAGGCTGGCTTCGACGTCGTTCTGATCGACACGGCCGGGCGGATGCAGGACAACGAGCCACTTATGCGTGCGCTCGCCAAGGTGCGCCCTTGTCCCCTTCTCTCCGCCCGTCCCGGCGCCTTGCGCTCTCCTCGCCCAGTACCTCTTCCCCCCTCTCCGTGCTGACTGGACCCTCCTTGCACAGCTCATCGCTGTAAACCAGCCCGACAAGATCATCTTTGTCGGCGAAGCGCTCGTCGGAAACGAGGCGGTCGACCAGCTCACAAAGTTCAATCGCTCCCTGCGCGACTTTAGCGGGTCGGCCGGCGCGACCGGCGGTGGCGGCGGGCCCGGCAAGGGGCGCGGCGTGGACGGGATGATCCTGACCAAGTTTGACACGATTGACGACAAGGTGCGCTGCGTACTCACACTGCGCTCTCCCTTCTCTCGCTCGCGGCCGGCCGGGGTTACTCCGTGCTGTACTGAACGCACGCTCACGCCCTCTCCGTCACTGCACTGCACAGGTCGGCGCCGCGCTATCAATGACGTACGTCACAGGCCAACCCATTTACTTTGTCGGGACGGGGCAGACGTACTCGGACTTGCGCATGCTCCGCGTTGGGCACATCGTGCAGGCGTTGATGCAGGACTGAGCGTAGCGCGTGGTGGAGAGGGGCGGGATGCTTGTTGTAGCGGTGCTCTGTGATTTTTCTTCGCGCGTTCGACGGGGCTTTCGTTGCGGCGGTGGGGACGAGCGAGAGGTCGGCTGCCCCCCTTGTCCTCCTTGTCCTTACTTCTGCTCGTTGCGTCGCCCTTGCTCGCCTGCAGAGCACACTCGGGGCCTTGTCCGATCTCTCGAAAAGTCTCATAAGGCCGCTTCCCCGCGCCTGCAAGCTGTCCTCACCTGCCCTCGTCTTCATCAGCTCGCCCCGCTTCCCGCCTTCGCGACTCCCGCTTCACGCCTCGCAGGACCACGCGCCAACTTCGAGCTACTCAAGAGCCTACTATGAACACGCTCGACGAGCAGCCCTGCCTCGTCTGCGGCGCAGAGACCAAGAGCCGCTGCTCTGCCTGCCAGAAGACCGGCATCGACCTCTTCTTCTGCTCGAAGGAGCATCAGAAGCTCGTGCGTCTGTTGCCTCTCGCCTCGTACAGATGAGATGAGCTGACGAAGCGAGCGCGCAGGTCTGGAAGACGCACGAGATCGTTTGCGGGCCCGGCAAGGCGTTCCCGTTCACCCCGCCTGACTTGACCGGACCGACGCCGAGAACGAGGAACTGCTGGTCTACGGTGCACAAGAGTTTGACGCTGCAAACCTCGGAATTCTCTACAACATTTCGACGATGTTCCCGACCGTTGTTTGCGACGGCAAAATTACGTTCGCACGCCTCTTCGAAGCGACTCAAGCGTTGCCGCAAGGTAAATTCGACGAGGTACGCACACAGACCGTTCCGAATCTGCGCTACCGTTGACAGTCCTGCAACCCGGGCAGTTCCTCCGCCTCTTCCGTTCCTTGAAGGGCTTGGACGCGTCGCAACACAGCAAGATGGTCAGCACAGTCATGGAACTGCGCACAATGCTCTACACCTCGTACAGGCGGTCCTTCGGTAATCCACCTGGCCTCACGGCAAGCCCTTTCGACCTCGCGGCGTTCCTTGAGATGCACGGCTTCAACCACGACGTGTTCAAGGAGAAGCTGCCTGAGTCGCAGAAGGACGGCCTGCGCCACCGTTTGCTCGTCTACTCTGCGCTGTACCACGCCGCTATGAGCGGTGACTCGCCAGGCTTCCAGCCCGAGTTCGTCACCGCGTCGCTAGGGAACCTCGTGCTCTACATCAAGCCGCACTTGCGCTTTGTCACTGAAGCTTGCATGCGGGACTTTGTCAAGCTCTTCATTAGCTGCATGTGCCCGTCGCAAGAAGTTCCCATCCTTGTTCACATCAAGGCAGACGGAACCATCAGCGAGGTCGTCTAGTCCGGCTTGGTGCCGCCCCCTCTTCCTTCCATCCTTCCTTCCCAAGCTTTACATCAGGCTTTTTGCAACGCGAACGAGGCACCGTCGAGTGGAAACTTCGACAGGAGACTGAGCAGGTGTGGGAGAGCTGCCAGACGCCTCTGGTGACGGGTGAGCACCATCACGTTGGAACACCTCGCAAGACAGCCTATGACCTCCCTGATGCTCTTCGGCGAGCCGTGCTTGAGCTACGCACAGAAGCTGCCTGACCGTTGAGGAAGAGCTGCTTTGCTCGCGAGTCGAAACACAGGAGAGACGGAGGGGTGATGCGCTCCTGAGATACAATGCGGACGCAATGTCGGTGCTCGATATATGTACACTTACTCCCTGTGTGCAGATGGTCAGCGGTGTGCCGGGAGGACAGGCGCAGATGATAACGAACGCACAAGTCGTCCCTCCTCCCTCCTGCGCTCAAGCATTCGCACCGGCCATCACCGCTTCGCTCCCGCCTGCGCTGCGACCTGCTCGGCCGCCTTGCGCTCCATGAGGTCTTGCCGCAGTTGGAGGACGCGGCGTTTGTTGAAGTACTCGACCTGCGGGCAGCCGCGAGAGAGGTCAGTGGAAACGCGAGAAGAACGGGGAATTGAAGCGAGAGCTGTGGGAGCTCGGCCAGGACGCCCTTGTCGGATCACGTAACCCATAGCATGCCTCGCTAGTGAGGCAGACGCCACCTCCCCTCCTCGGCGCCATGGACTGATGAGGGAGAACAGCGACCACGCGACGAAGGAAGAGCCAAGACGCACCCAGCTGCCCGCGCAGACTTTCCTGTACTCGGTGTCCTCCTCGGCACACTTGCCGTCCTCCTGTCCAGGGACCTGCACGCCGTTCTTGTCGAGGCAGGCGAAGTAGGCGTCCCGCCCTGCCCAGCACTGCGCGCGGGCAGACCGGTCGGGCGCGCTAGACGGAGCAGCAGTGCCTTCGGAGCTCGACGACGAGAACCAGCCCATCCTGTGCGAGCGAGCGTGAGGTGAGAGGAGCGACCGGTCGGAACGTCCCTCTTGCTCCGCCGCGCCGGCCGCAACAGCGCTCGTCGTGCAGGAAGGCTAGGCTGGACTGTCGCATCTCTGTCTTACGGGACTCTTGAGCTTTTTCTGCCTTAATCGTCCTCGGTGCTGTCGCGCCTCCTCCGCATTTGGCCGCACGACGGCCGGTCACCAGCGCTACTCGGTGCATGCTTGTTCGTGCCTGGGCAATGCGCTGAAGGCGTCTTTTGGAATCCCGGGTGGACGCCAGCAGTCCCGCCGAGTATATCCACTGCCTCCGCTCCCTCCTCGAGCCGCCTTACGCTCGCTCCAGCTTCTGTCGCTGCTGCGCGCGAAAGAGCTTCCGCTGCTTCGTTCGCGCTCGGCGCTGATCTTTCCGCCGTCCTACAACCTTGCGCAGTTTCTGCGCCTCGCCCCCTCGGAACGACTGACATCGCCTTTTCAATCCCTTCTACCCTCGCCCCCTAACGCATGCGAGGAGGAGAGCTCATCGCACGGCATGTTGGAAGGCGGGTACGATGCTTGCATTCTGCTCGAGCCGCAACGGACGTTCGTACGTCCCCTCCTTTCTCACAAGCGCTGCCTCGCTGACCTCAACGTCCACCACGACCCGGGCTTTCCCCCGCAGGTCTAGACATGAAGCCCGTGAGGGACGATCCGCTTGCAGTCTCCTTGTTCAGTCTTCCACGACGGAGCGCGACGAGCTGACTGTCCCCAAATACGTGCGCAGATCTTGCAGCCTGACCACGTCAACTCGCGCATAGCCCGTCGATCTATGCGAATGCCCTCGCGCCGTAAGCCCCTGCTCGAGGAGCTGACATGAAGTGCGCGGCTAAACTCAACAGGGTGCTGCAGGCGGATGTCCGGGGGAGTGGTTGCGTACGGACGAGCCGAGTCCTTGAGCGCGGCGAGCGGCCAAGGCTCGTCTAGAGCGTGGTGATGATCAAGCAGGAGAATGCTGGGCCTTGCCAACATCGTTGGGCTCAAAAAGGGGGAGGCGGGCGGTTGCACTTGGGTCGCACCGCGGACGCAGCTGGCGAAGGGGCGGCACTGTGGAATTGCAGAGGGTTCGACCCGTGAAGGTAGGAACTGACATCCAGCTGCGGTATCTACTTCCTCTCCTTCTGGACGCGCTAGCCCGCTTGCTGGCTGTGCATCGTGCTCCGCGGACTCCCCGCTCTCCCCTTTTCTCGCCTCTCTCCCTTCTTCCTCTCACTTGCCGCTCAAGTTGCTGTCCAGGATGACCGAAGAGCGCCCCTGCTCCGTCTGCAACAAGCCGACCAAGCTCTGCTGCCCGCGCTGCCGCAAGGCAGGCTTCCTCATCCACTTCTGCTCGAAGGAGCATCAGAAGCTCGTGCGTGCGCCCTCTTTCCTTCTGGATGTAACACTGATCTGCGGAACCGACAGGTTTGGTCTGCGCACTCGCAGGTTTGCGGCGAGCGCTCGAACCCGTTCCTTCCGCCGGACTACTCGTCTGCCGAAGCGGCGTTCCTCGCTTCGATCGCGCGCGAACCGCTTATGTCGCAGTGCGAGTCCAACCGTCATTTTGCGGAAGCTCTTGAGACGGTCGACGGATGGTACACGGCGGCCCAGTCAGGAGAGCTCGAGGCCCATCTTCAGCCCGGGCAATTCGAGGTGTGCACTTTACTCCGGTTTACGCCGGATCTACCTGCTGACTTATGCGCAGAAGCTCATACCCAACCTCATGGGCCGAGTCAGGTGTGAACCGCCGGAGGCCAAAGCCCGCCTACTGCACATGTTCCGCGAACGGACTTATTTCGCCTTGTTCTAGATCCGCCCTCTCCCGCCTTTCGACCAGGTCAACGCCTTCCACTTCGCTAGCTTCGCGCGCGGCTACATTCAGGACCTCGATCCGAGCGTGAGCGACGCGTGGCTCAACACCTGGACCTATCAAGCCCCCATCACTTTCCAGGTCGCGCTCCTCACGGGACGGGACAAGACGCCCGCCCTAGCGGTACAGCCCGAGCTTCTGGAGCAGTCGGTCATACGCCTCCTCTCGCTACTCATCAACACCGTCTATTGCGAGAAGGAGGAGTCGCACCTTCTGACCGGCACGGCCTCGACATCGCGGGGGCGGCGCTGCTGATGCACGATTTCGAGGTTCGCTACGACGAATCGACGGGGCACGCTACGGAGATCCTGCAGGACGTGGCGGAGGCGTAGGGAAGGAAGAGGGGGGTAACGCTTGTCCAGGTCGCACTTCTCAAAGCCGTCTATCCTCCTCGCGCTGCTTTCCGACGACCCGCAAGCATGAATGCAAGCTTGTGGACGTATCGCAAGCTCGAGAGAAAAGAAGCTCGCTCGACGACTCCGTTTTTGTCGCTTGGGCCCGTTCTGAGCCAAAGAGTGAGCTAAAACTCGTACAACGCCCGTTACAAACCGTCTGAAAGGACTCCCGGGGAAGAATGAAGGGAGTCACACGAAGGAAGACCCGAATGCTAGACGAGGGGAGAGATCGTACAACCGCGGACACTTACCCTTTCCTGGGCGGAAAGGAGGATGCGCCCGACAGAGACCGTGTATGAGAGGCGGTACCGAGGATTAGCGAGGGAGGGAGGAGATAGAAGGTATGCACAGATGCGATGCGATAACGAGGGAGGTGAGGGTACGGCGAAGGGGAGAACGGAGGGTGCGCTGAGGTGCGGCCGACCTAGTCGTCCTCATCCTCCGGGCCAATGATGCTGTTCAGCGGCGGGAAGACGGGACCTGAGGCGGTGACCATCGCCTGCCGCTGTGCACGGAGGGCGGGGTCCTTGCGCTCGGCGCGGCGCTTGTCGGCAACGAGGAGGTACTTCCGGAGGTCGGCCTCGAGTACCCTGCATGTGGCCGGGGGGTCAGGGGGGCGCGATCGAGGAAGAGGAGCGGACGGGGACGCACGGCTTGGTCAGGATGTAGGACGCGCCCGACTCGAGGTACTGCTCCTGGTCAGAGAGGACTGCGCACGGCCGAGCGTTCAATCAACACCGCCAACAACGAAGGAAGGTAAGATGCGGGACGCACGAGCATTCGCCGTCACGCCGACGACGAGGTCGTCCCTGCCAAGCTGCCTGAGCTTCGAGACGACCTGAACGCCCGAGCAGACGGGCATCTGGTTGTCGAGGAAGACGATCGCGTAGTGCTGGTACGCGTCAATCCCGACCGCCTCCTCCGGGGGGCCCGGCAGCCCGACCTTCTTTCCCTTCTTCGCCGCGCCGCCCTTCTTCAGCACACCGCCCTTGCCGGGACTCGCCATCCCACGCTCGGCAGCATCGATATCCGCCTCGCCAGGGGGCGCCCCCGCAAAGTCTGTCGCGTCGAGGTGGTCGCCGCGCTCCTGCGGATGAGGCGAGGAAGGAACTGCGCCAGGCGGCGGCGGCGCGAGGATCATGTCGAGCGCGATCTTGCCGTTCTCGGCCGTCTCGACCTCGCATCCGAGGCGCTGCATCATGCGGCTCATGAGCCGGCGCGTGAGAGTGTCGTCGTCGACGACGAGCACCTTGAGCGGCCCATCGGCGAACTCGAGCTTGCCTGCGCCTGGCGCGGGAGCGAACGCTTTGGGCGTCGCAGTCGCCGGGAGCGGCGCCGGCGAAACGACGGGGGAGGAAGCTTGGCTGGGCGAGAGGGTAACCTCGGCCGGCGCGGACGACGATGAGACGTGTGTGCGGTTCTCGGGACGGAGGAGGGGCTGGCCCGAGACGGCGAAGGGGTGCGAGAAGACGGGAGGGGAGGATGGCGAGGTCGCGCCGGAGAGGAAGAGGTGCGGCGTGACGACATTGGGCGGAGTCGCGCCGTGAACGAAGACGGAGGGCGAAGGCGGGTTCGCGTACGGCGAAGAGGGCGGCGAGAGGTTGCTGCTCAGGGCTGACGAGACGGACGTGTCTCGCGGGCGTGGCGAGACGAGCGACTCGTCAATGCTGTCGAGCGTCGGATCGCTCGAGCGTTTCCGCAGCGAGCCGACAAAGCGGTAATCGCTCGCCGCGGATGAGTCCGTCCCAGGCGTGACGACCGAGGTCGAAACGCCATCGCCCTTGAGCTCCTTCTCAAGCGCGCTTGTCGCCATGCCTGGACGGCGCGACGTCGTCTGATTGACAGCGGGGTGCCCGCCCGCCTCGCGCGTCTGCTTGCCGATCGCGAAGGGAAGCTCGACGAAGAAAGTGCTCCCCTCGCCAACTTTGGAGCGGACGCCGAGCCTGCCGCCTGAAAGCATGACGATCTGGCGCACGAGCGAGAGGCCGAGCCCGGTGCCCTTACCGCCCTGCTCCCGGCCAACAGCGGTCTGGACATACGGCGAGAAGAGCCTGCGGGAGCCTGCGAATCAGCCTCCATCTCCACCTCGACCACCTGCAGGACCAGAGCACGACGCACCTGTTCTCAGCCATGTCGCTCTTACGAATGCCGACACCCGTGTCGGAAACCTCGAAGCGAACGACCATCATCTCCTTGGGCGCGGGGCCTGTCTTGGCCTCGTGCTGCTGGAGGCGGTTCGGGGTGAGCCGCGGGGCGGCCGTGAGCGTATCGTCGGTCGCGCCGTCGCCTTCATCGATCGTCTTCTCGCGCTCGAGGCCGGCGAGCTCCGCCGCTGAGGGCAGCCGCTGGGGCGTGTCGTACTCCTCCTGCAGCGGGTAGATGAGCTCCGTCTTGATGCCGATCTTGCCGCCAGCCGGCGTGAACTTGCAGGCGTTCGAGACGAGGTTGGAGAGGATCTGCCGGAGGCGCATCTCGTCACCCATGACGAGCCCGTCGCCCTCCTCAACTCTCCGTCCGCCGGAGTCGTCAAGCCCCGCCGCCTGCACCGCGAGCTGGTCGATCCGCAGGTCAACAGACGTGTCGAGCTGGAGGCCGCGCGCGGCGGCGTCGAGCCGGAGCGGGACGAAGATGGACCGCATGACGTTGTGCAGCGAGAACGGGCGCGAGACGGACGAGAAGCCGCCGCGCTCCATGCGCGAAAAGTCGAGAACGTCCTGCGCAGAAGAGATCAGTCGGTGCGAACGGCATAGAGAGTGGGAAGAGGGCGCACGTTCAGAACCTGGGACATCATGGCGAGCGAACCCTCGAGCGCCGCATACTCAATCGCATACTCCGAGTTCTTGTCGAACACGTTCAGGCCCTGGAGGTTCTGCACGGCGAGAAGCGCCGTGTTGAGCGGGACGCGGACCTCGTGGAAAATATAGCTCGAGAAACGGCGCTTCGCGTCGAGCTGGCGCTTTTCGTTCTGCTGCGCGCGCTGCTTCGCCTTGAATGAGATCTTGAGCTCGGCGCGCATCGTGTACATCCGCCGGTCGGCCATCTCGCGCATGTAGTGCAGGAAGAGGATAAAGCCCTGGAAGAGGAGGACTGCGGGCGGGCAGGAAGGGTCAGTTACGACTCCCAGACGGGCGAGCCGGAGAGCGCAGAGGGGGTAGGGAGACTAGGCTTTACCATTGACGACGTTGCGAACGAAGCTTGGCCGCCGGGGAAGAATGAGGACCGACTCGATCACGAGCCAGCAGACGTCGTAGAAGACAGCGTAGATCCGCTTCTGGCCCATGGCGAACAGCGCGACGGTCGGAAGCGCTGTGACATAGTAGAGTGTACTGTGTACGCGGTAAAACCGTTAGTTATCCGGCCAAGTAAGCAAGAGAGGGAGGGAAAGCGCGTACGCCATAAAGTCCTTCGTTCCGCAATTCGGCGTTGGCCCGTAGTAGTCGCACTGGTACTGATCGACGGGGTTGTGAATGGCGGGAAAGAAGATGGCGAGGAAGATGAGGATCTGCCAAGTGAAGTTGTGCCGGCGCGGGACGTCAAAAGCGGCGGCGCCGATGAGCGGGACGGTGAGAACGGGCCAGATCGCCCAAAGCGATGCCTACGGGAAAGTTCAGCGAGATCCTAGTCAGTGGGATCGTATCCAGCGGAGGAGAGGAGAAGCGCACCTTGTTCCAATTCGACCAGGGATGCGGGAGAAGGGCGATGGTGAGAACCCAGTTGAAGGTGAGGTAAGCGGCACCAAAGATGTGCGAGCCCTTGCCATTAAACCAACACTGCGGTAGACGGCGTTAGCGCGTATACGCGCGACAAGAGCCGGAGACAACGCACCTCCTTCTGGTACGCGTCTTCGACGGCGGGGTCATGGTAGGTGGGCTGGGCGCGGACATGGTCAGCGGGCGCAAACGTCGTGCGAAGGGAGATGTCAGCGCACCGAGAAGAACCGCGACAAGATGGGCCAAACGCGGTACCGCGCAAAGCCGAACGCGGCGTCGAGCGGGCCCGTGGCCTCATACGCCGTCTGGCGCAGACTGCTCGCGTCGCTCGGCATGGTGCCGATCTGGCCCGTGCCGGGGCTTGTCCCCGTCCCGTTGCGGTGGCTCGCCGACTGGGACGGGATCGTCGTCCTGCGCCAGCAGTCGTACTCCTCGCTCTGATCGACAACCACCTCGTCCACCACCTCGTCCTCCTCGGCCTTCTCGCCGCCGGCCGCACTGTTCTGCGCGTTGCGGCGGTTACCGACGAACGACGAGCCCGCATCCGACTCGGTCGTGTTCGTCGGATCGCCCAAGCTCTCCGACGGCGCCGACCCGTTGCCGATCCGGCGCTTGAGCTTCTGCCACTGCACCTTGAGCTTGTTGCTCGTGCCCGGCGGGACGAATGCAACAGCGGGCGGGGGCAGGACAGCGCCGTCATCGATTGCGGGCGGGTGCGCACCATTCGCAGCCTTCGAATCAAGGTGCCGCGGGGAGAGGAACGAGGTCGCCCGCCGCTGCGACGGGCGCGGCGCGACTGGCGACGACGGAGCGGTTGACGGACGTTTCTCTGACAGTGCCATGGCAGCTCGAGCAAGCTCTGGCGGGCGAGGAGGAGGCGGTCGCGAGGCTCGGATGGAGGCCCGGAGGCGAGAGAAAGGGCGGGCCGGGTAGGGCGGGCGGGCGTCGCTGGCGCTGCTTGGCGGGTCCCGCGCAGTCGCAGGCGATGCTGCTTTGCCTAGCGAGACTGCACTGCGCGTCTCGAGGGCGCAGCGCACGAGCACAGGCGAGGGGTTTCGCTCGCACTCCTGGACGGGGGTGCGGGCGGGCGGCGCGGAAAGCGGGCGGCGCACAAGCCGAGGGAGGGCGGTGCGAGTCCGCTCGGGCTGACTGCGCTACGATCCGCGCTCTTAGGGAAGAGCGAGCGAGTGGCGGAGGGCGGGTTGGGCGCTGGGAGGTGCGGCGGTTGCGGGAGTTTTCGAGAGAACCGTGGGCAACAGCTGCGGGTCGAGGGGCACCTCCTTTCCGACTCCGATCGGGTCGTGAACTCGCCTGACGCCGCTGTGCTCCTTTACAGCGTGAACGGGGGTCGAGCGCCGAGGCCCGTGGTCGTACTCTCTTTCTCGATGACTGCAGGCAGACAGGAAGTGCCAGGCAGACCCAGGAAGGACGCATACTCGCGCCAGAGGAAAGCACCGCTACACAGCGCGCGGGGCCGTTCCCGGGGAGGAAGCTTCGGCGCCTGCCCGCGTGGAAGGGCGCGTCTTGCTTTTCCTCCCTCCTCGACCTCACCAGGAGCTCGTAAGCCCGATCCTGGCGGATGACGGACGAGATCAGCGTCGAAGAGCCTGTCCGCGCGACTACCGCGTCCTGCGAGCGCTTCCCGGCCGCTGATCAAGACAGATGCGCAGAACAGCGTTCGAGACCGCCCTCATCGGCTCTACCAGGGCGCCCTGTAGATCAGACCTGCTCGCATGCTACGCTCGGCCGCCCCGAGACCCATACCCCTTCTCGTGCTCGTCGCGCGCCTCGAGGGAAGCACTCTCGGCCGCACCGCTTCGTACAGATCCTCCCCTCGCCGACCGACCAGACCATCAAGCGTTTTCAGGGTTGGTTCCGTTCTGTAGCCGGCCCCGCGGTGTCCGGAGACTGCGGGAGGCTCGCGAGCGGGCGCGAGCGGGCGCGAGCAGGTGCGGCGGGCGACAAGGCTAGCTATAGGGGAGCGAGGTGTGGAAGGTTGGCGCTTTTCCCGGCAGAGGGTGTAGCACAGGCCGGGCAGCAGTGCAGCGCACCATACATGAGCGCAGAGCGTGCTCATCGCTGGCACGGGTCGAGCAGGGGCAGGAGCGAGGGAAGCGTTCCCCCTGTCGAGGGAGGAAGCGACCCGCAAACCTCGCTCGCTCGCGTCGCGGCTCTCCTCCAAGCCTCGTGCCTCGCTTCTCGGTGCGTCTTGCTGCTCCGTCTGTGCGGCCTTACGAGGTGCACGTCGACTCTCCCGCCGGTCGCACCCGCCCCGCGACGC
The DNA here is from genome assembly GCA_028828645.1 of Rhodotorula sp. PL61-2. Taxonomy (NCBI): domain Eukaryota; kingdom Fungi; phylum Basidiomycota; class Microbotryomycetes; order Sporidiobolales; family Sporidiobolaceae; genus Rhodotorula; species Rhodotorula sp. PL61-2. The sequence goes on from JAPZQE010000024.1 coordinate 83,270, forward strand.
GTTGCTGCCGTCGAGCTCCCGCTGACTTTTGCTCCCCCTCGTCCCCCTCATCGCCCCGCCGGTCTCTGCGCCTCGCTGCGATCCGCACGCCCGTCCTTCCGACGCGCAGCAAGTCTTTAAATTCTTTGAGCGCCGGTCAGACTCAAGGGTAGACTTGCACCCCCGCTCCCTCCTCGACTCCTTCCACCCTCCACCCCGTTAGCACTCCGCAACCATGGTCCGCTCCCGCGACGAGAAGCAGGCGTACTTCGCCCGCCTCAAGGACTACATCGAGACCTACTGTGCGCACGCTTCCTCTCTCGGGTGTTTCTGCGCGGCTGACCCTCGTCGCCGTCCTCTTCCGCACGCAGCCTCGATCTTCGTGGTCAACGTTGACAACGTCGGCTCGAACCAGATGCACCAGATCCGTCAGGCGATCCGTGGCAACGGTACCATCCTCATGGGCAAGAACACGATGGTCCGCCGCGCCATCCGCCTCATCCTCGCCGACCACCCGGACTTCGAGCGCTTCCTCCCTCTCGTCAAGGGCAACGTTGGCTTCGTCTTCACCTCGGGTGACCTCAAGGACATCCGTGAGCTCATTGTCGCCAACAAGGTTGCCGCCCCGGCCAAGGCTGGCGCGTTCGCCCCGAACGACATCTACGTCCCGGCGGGCAACACCGGCATGGAGCCCGGCAAGACCTCGTTCTTCCAGGCGCTCAACATCCCGACCAAGATTGCCCGTGGTACCATTGAGATTGTCTCGGACGTCCACCTCGTCCCGGCCGGCTCGAAGGTCGACGCCTCGCAGGCCACGCTCCTCAACATGCTCGGCATCTCTCCGTTCACGTACGGCATGAAGATCCTCCAGATCTTCTCGGACGGCCAGCTCTTCCCCGAGTCGGTCCTCGACGTTGCCGAGTCGGAGCTCGTTGACCGCTTCCTCTCGGGCGTCAAGACGATCGCCGCGATCTCGCTCGCGCTCAACTACCCGACGCTCGCCTCGGTCACCCACTCGCTCGTCAACTCGTACAAGAACCTCCTCGCCGTCGCCCTCGAGACCGACGTCTCGTTCGAGGCTGCCGACAAGCTCAAGGAGATCCTCGCCAACCCGGAGGCGTTCGCCGCCGCGGCTGCCCCGGCTGCCGGCGCCGCCGACGCGGGCGCTGCCGCCCCGGCTGCGGACGAGAAGAAGGAGGAGGAGGAGGAGAGCGACGACGACATGGGGTGCGTTCGCCCTTCTGCACTCTCCCCTTCTTTCTCTCCGGCTTGCGGCGAACTGACTTTGTGCTTCTTACCCCTCTCTTCCCTCGTCACCCCTTCTCCGCCCTACATCGCCCTCAACACATGCGCCCCGTTACTCTGTGCGCCCCTAACGCACCACTCTGCCTTGCCTTCGCCATCCTGCCCCCTATCCGTCCGCCTGCGCTCTCTCGACACTCGCCCCACTCCCTCCACACCGCTACACCCCGTCTTCAAACAGCTTCGGCCTCTTCGACTAAGCGTCTTTTCGATCGAGCAATTCACTCGAGGGAACCTCGGCGGAGTCGTTACCGGGGAGGTGGACCTTGGTAGTCGTGGAAGGCGGGGGCATGAGAACTTCGAGTGCCTTTTCCTTCTCTTTCTGGTCGTGTTTCGCAGAGGGCACTATCGGAGGAAGCCACGGGGAGAGAGGGAGTGTCGCTGCTGGCGTGCTCGGGTATACGAGGTAAGCGCCCTTTCCAAGTTCTGCGGGAGGAGGTGATCGCAGCTCATCTGTTCTGGTCTCTCCCGCCGCTTCTGCGGCTCCGTCGTCATACACGGGCATCTCTGAAGAGGACTGCCCGGCCTGCTGTTCAGACGAGACTCGCCTCGCCCCCCAGCGCGACTTACGAAGGTCGACCTCATGCGAGAGTCGCATCTGCCTGTTCGGCTACGGTCGTCAGGGCGTACAGCGACTCGACGACATCGCAGCATAATCAAGCCGGCCGCACAGCACCCTCCATCGACATCCCCGTCCTCGCACACTGGCTCCCTGAGCTGCCGCGCACGCGCATCTCTCGCAACTCCGCCATCCGCCTCGGGTGAATCGCGCGCTCGGACCTTGCTCTAGAACAATGCTTCAAGCTCACCGAGTGCTTCCGGAAGCCCGCCGCTTCATGCACGTGTGTCCGGAATGCAGGCGGCGCGTGCGCGCCCAGCTCTCGGTTCGTCGCTCAATGGCTCGCTGCTCGCTCTTGCTGCTGTCCTCCACGCTCGTTTACCCTAGTCGCTCCTTACCTACACGCTCCTTGCGAGCATCCCCCCCACGCGCCGTGCTGCGCCCCTCGTGACCCCCCCACCCTCGCCTCGTTTCGCGCGCTATGAGGACCTCTCGCTTAGCCTCGACACTCTCGGCGCTCTTGCTCGTCGCGACTGCCGCACGCGCTCCTAGGGCCGCTTCGGCTGCCGCGCCCGTGCGCCTGAACCGCCGCGCGACCTCGACACCCGTCACTTGCCTCACCGGCACCTACCAGGGCAAGATCCTCAGCCGCGTCGAGGTCTGGCGCGGCATTCCTTACGTCCAGCCTCCTGTCGGAGACCTCCGCTTTGAGCGCCCGCAACCGCTGCCGGTCATTGCGCCCGGCGATGAGGGGTACGGCGAGGTGCAGAGCGCGTTGGCGTCCGGGCCCCGCTGCCTGCAGACGAGCAGCAAGGTGCGCACTCTGTCCTCCCTTTCGCGAAATCCATATTGATGTAATGCATGGCAGGAGAACGCCGAGGACTGCCTCAAGCTCAACATCTACCGTCCGCAAGGGACGGCGGCAACCGCCAAACTGCCGATCGCGGTCTACCTGTTCGGCGGCTCGTTTTACTCGGGTGGTGCGACGAGCTACTCGCCGTCGAACATGGTGTTGCGAAGCAAGACCTTGGTGCGCTCCTCCGCTACTCGGCCTCTGACGAGGCTCGGAGTCCCTCCTGCCCTTCTCGCTGCCTGCGCGAGACTAGCTCACACTCCTGCAAGCACGCGCCCAGAACGTCCCCATCATCGTAATCACGCTTGACTACCGCCTCGGCCATCTTGGTTTCGGCGCTTCTCCCGCCCTGCGCGCCGCAGGTCTTCTCAACAACGGCCTGGCCGACCAGCGCGAGGCGCTTCGCTGGATCCACGGCAACATCGCCTACTTCGGCGGCGATCCCGACAAAATCATGCTCTTCGGGCAATCGGCGGGAGGTACGTTGCGAGTCTTCAGCCTGTTCGCTCCGCTGAGACGACCGTCCTTCCGGCGTTTCATCTGACCTCCCATGTCCTCGTTCCTTGCAACCCCTCCCGCAGCTATCTCCGTCGCATACCAGATGCTCGCGTACGGCGGCAACCTCACCGAGATCGTGCGCGGCGCCATCATGGAGAGCGGCGCGCCGGGCACGTATGTCTCGCTTCCTCCTCCTTCTCCCTCTCTGGCCTTCACGGCTACCCAGATTCGCCTTGTCGTTCCGTTGCGCTCTACGTCGGCCATCTCCCGTCTACGGGCGCAAGTCGCTGCTATCGCAGATCGCAGCAGGACCAACTGACTTTCCTGCCCGACGCAGCGCCTTCGCCTTCGACCACACCTCGTCGTATCCCGCTAAGAAATGGCTCACCGAAGACGACAAGAACCAGATCATGTCGCAAAAGACGGGTTGCACGGGCGCGGCCGACGAAATTGCATGTTTGAAAGGCGCAACGACGGCTCAGATCCTCTCGGGGCAGTCCGCTATCGTGCGCTCCTGCCTGCGACCGACCCCAGGAAGTCCCGGCTGATGCCTCTGATGTCTTGTTTCAGCGCTCCTACGGCGGCTTCCCTTACGCGCCCTCGATCGACGGCGAGTACCTCACGGACGTCCCCTCCAAGCTGCTCGCGGACGGCAAGTTCGCGCAGATCCCGTTCATCTCAGGTTCGCAACTCGATGAGGGTACCGACTTCATGGCGTCGTCCGTGTTCACGAGTCTGAGTACGTGGCCTTTACTTCTTTCCTCGCGAATCAGCACGGGGCTGACCTTCTCAATCCGCTTTCCTTCCCTTCCTTCGCGCCGCAACTTCACCCTCTTCGGCCTCCCCCGCATTATACTTGTGACGCCGTCCCGCGCAGATCTCACTACAGACACCCAGCTCACTGCCTGGCTGCGAGCCCAGACGCCCGACATGAGCGCGTCGGACGCGGCCGCTTTCCTCAAGCTCTACCCCAACCAGCAGTCGTACGGCTCCCCCTACAACACGGGGAACGTCAAGTACCTCTGGAAGCTGTTCAAGCGCTCGTCCTCCATGCTCGGCGACCTCGCGTTTGAGGCCCTGCGGCGGTTCTTCCTGCAGGCGGCGAACCAGCTGGACGACGCGAACAAGGCGGCTTCTGCCAATGGCACGCTCGTCAAGCGTACAGTCACGGTTCGCCAGCTCGTCGTTGAGGACGCGCCGCTCAACCAGACCACGTCTGTCTCCAACGACACGGCCGATGCAACGTCGCCCAGCTCGACGACAACCACAACCTCGATGATCGGCACATTCACGGGCAACGTCACCGAGACAATCGTTGAGAGCACTCCGGTCGTCTACCAGCCGCTCAAGGTTTGGAGCTACCAGTTCTTTCAGACCCCGGTAGGCGGCGTTGACTATCTCGGTGGTACATTGCCCTCTTTCTCCTGCGCTCCCGCTCTCCTCGCTCACTCCCTCCCTTCTGTCCCTTGCGCAGCTTCGCACGGCGACGAGATCCCCTGGGTGTGGTCAACGAGCACTTCGACCGCCGCGGGAGCAGACGAGCTCCGCAACGCCATGTCCGATGTGCGCCTCTCTCTCGCTTTTCCGTCGTCAGCGCCGAGACTGACATTCTCGTGCAGGCATGGATTTACTTCACGAACTTTCTCGATCCGAACGGCCCGACGTCGCCCGTGTACTGGCCGCAATACTTGCAGGCGAACAAGACGCAGATCCAGTTCAAGCTCGGCGAGCAGTCCCTCATCCCTGTATGTGCCGCCGTTCTTCCTTTGCGAGACGGCGCTGACGCTCATCCGCCCACGCAGGAAACCTACCGGGCGAGCGCGATCGACTACATCAACAGCAACCCCACTATCGTGCGTCTCCCTTGGTTCCTCTCGACCCCTTGCTCACAGACTACGTCCCTACGCCTGCAGTTTGGCCAATAGCCGCATTAACACCTGTATTTCCGCTGTGCTCTTGGGTTTTTGCGCTTTTCCCCGCGCTAGAGTCGCTCTATGCCTTGTCTAAACGCCCCTCGTGGCCTCCCTCGCATGGCACACTTCGATGACCATTTGCCCCGTCCTTGAAAGACGAAGGGAGCCGCTTCACAACAGGAAAACACGCTCTCCTGACGGAGCTTGGTCGAGGAGGAGGAGCGCGGACCTCGTTCCGTACGCGCCGCCTGCTTTCCGGACACGCGTGCATGAGCGACGGGTTTCGGGAAGCAGTCGGTCAGCGCGAAGCATTGTTCTAGGGCGAGGAGCGAGCCTGCGATTCAACGGAGGCAGAAGGCGGAGTTGCGAGAGATGCGCGTGCGCGGCAGCTCAGGGAGCCGGTGTGCGAGGACGGGGCTGTCGATGGAGGGTGCTGTGCGGCCGGCTTGAATATGCTGCGATGTCGTCGAGTCGCTGTACGCCCTGACGACCGTAGCCGAACAGGCAGATGCGACTCTCGCAAGAGGAGGTCGACCTTCGCAAGTCGCGCTGGGGCGCGAGGCGAGTCTCGTCTGAACAGCAGGCCGGGCGGTCCTTCTTAGGCGCTTGTCACGGTCGATGGTGCCGAGTAAAAGCGGCGGGAGAGATCAGAACAGTTGAGCTGCGAACACCTCCTCATGCAGAACTTCGCGAGCGGCTGCCTTGCCTACCCCGACGGGGCAGCAGCAGCGGCGAACGCCTCCAGGTTGGCGAGAATCTCCTTGAGCTTGTCAGCGGCCGCGAGAGAACTCGAGGGGGACTGCGACAGCTGTTGTTACACTCGGAAGCACGCTACTCCTCCCCTCCGCTCCCCGCTTCCTCCGCACCTGCTCCATCCTGCTGTCCCTCGTGCTCCTCCGCATGCTCCTCCTGCACGGCGACGGGCTCGGGGGCCTGCTGCTCGGCGATCGCCTGCTTCTTCTTCCACTCGGCCGCAAGCTGGAGGAACTTGAGGCTCGCGGCGCTCTTGTTCTCCTCGTCGTCGGCGAAGAGCATGTCGTAGTCTGCGCGCACCGTCCACGTCAGCTTGGAACAAGGGAAAGAGAGGCACCGGTGGACGCACACTCCTCCATCATGCCCGTCTCGTCCACCTTGCGCATCTTCTTGACCACACGCGGAAGCATGCCCTCGACCTTGGCGAGCGACGCCGTATCGCCCTGCGCCGCCTCCAGTGCCTTCCACGCCTCGAGGAGGACGACTCGCTACAGGCACTCGTTTCGTCAGCGCTGCCCTGGCGCACAGAATGATGGAAGAAGGCAACGCACCTCTTCCTTGAGCTTCTTCGCCTTGAGGTCTGCGTACCCGCGCTCGAAGACCTTCCTCGCGCGCTCGAGGCCCTGGCGCTTGGCCTCGGCAACCGCCTCCTCGTCGACCTCGATGGGCTGCTTCTCCGCGCCCTTTTCCTCCTCCTCATCGTCGCCCTCACCGCTCAGCGCGGCCGCCTCAGCCAGGCCGACGTTTGCCTCGAACTGGGCAAACGAAACCCAGACCTTGACGTGGCTCGTCCGCCGGAGCAAGCGCTCGTAGAGGTCGCGCGCGCGCTCGTACTCCTCGACGTCGTACTCGAAGTCGATCCACGACTTCCAAACGAGCTCGGGCATGTCCATGCTCGGCTGGTCGACCGCGAGCTCGTAGATCGCCCGGACGCGGTCGTAGTCCTGCAGGAGGCCTTCGAGCTCCGTAAACTTGATCCACGCAGATGCGTTCGACGGGTCGTACTGCGCGTGCACACGGGCGAGAGCGTCAGCATTGGTGGGGGATGGGTAGGGGCGGAGGGGGCGCACCTCGAGCCACTTCTGGTAGAGTATCCTGCAGCGATCGAACTCGCGCAGCTTCAGCTCAAGCTCGATGTACTCCTTGAAAAGCTGCGCGCGTCCAAGCGAGGTCAGTTAGCAGGGTCAGCGAGTTCGTCTGACCCAGGCACCAACGCACCTTCTCCTTCGGCGCCATCCCGATCGCCATGCCCAGGATCTTGCGCGCCGCGTCGAGGTCCTGCTGCCGGACCTCAAACTCGGCAAACTGGATCCAGACCTTGGCGAACGTGAACCGCTTGTGCGGGACGAGCTTGAGGCACGCGCGGTAGATCTCGCGCGCGCGCTGCAGGTCCTGCGAGTCCGAGGCGCGGGTTCGCGGCGTGTCAGAAGGAGGCGACAGCGAGAGTGGCGGGTGCACGAAGGGATGCAGGGAGGGGGTGAGGGGAACGCACCTTGGTGTCGAGTTCCTCGAAGAGGGCATAGTTGAGCCACAAGAAGATGTACCTCCGCCAATGCCTCTTCTCCTCGCTCGGCGGCACCTGCGCGACCGCGCGTTCATAGACCTCCCTCACGCGCCTGAGCGCGTCCTCCGCGCCCTCCTCGCCGCGGTACGCGTCCTCCTCGAGGCGCGCATAGTCGAACCAGACGTCGTAGTTGCGCGACTCGTGCGCGAGCTCCTCCTCGTACTGCAGCCGCCGCTTGCCGAGCACCGTGACCTCGATCCCGCTCCGCGTGCCGAACTGCTTCTCGAAGTTCGAGTAGGCGGCGTACAGTTGCGTCGAACGCGAGCGCGGGAGGCGGTCGAGCGCGAACTGCGGGTGCAGGCGAGCTGAGCACTCTGAGAGAGGGAGAAAGAGGGAGGGCGCAAACCTTGTAGATGACGCGCGCGCGCTCGTACTCCTTCTGGCGGACCTCCATCTTGGCGAATGCCGAGTACAGCGACTGCCCCTTGTCGATGCCCTCCTCGTCCTGGCCGTAGAACTCGAAGCCCATCTGGTAAATCTCGCGCGCGCGGTCGACGTTGCCGCGCTCCTCCTCGAACTTGGCCCACTTGACGAAATGCTTCGGCTCGGGGTGGCAGTTGATCATGCGCTCGTAGATCTTGCTCGCGCGGTCGAACTCGGAGTACCGCACCTCCATCTTGATGTAGGCGCTCCATGCCTTCTCGTCGGGCTCCCACGCCATCCACCGCTCGAACACCTGGCGCGCGCCCGCAACGTTCCCGAGGAGCTCTTCGAGGAACACGTACTTGTACCAGATCTGGTCGATCCGCGGGAGGAGCGTCACGGCGCGGTCAAAGAGGTTGCGCGCGTGCGCAATATTGCGCGCCTTGAGCTCCTGCGCGGGCGGGCGGTCGAGGATTCAGCTCGGCTCCTGAGCTCGTGCAGGGTTCTAGGGACGCACCATCTCGCAGTAGGCGAGCCATAACCGGATACTGGAGGGCTCGACGTCGAGTGCGCGTTCAAAGACGGAGCGCGACCTGTTGCGGGAGCGGAGGTCAGCCTCTTCATCTCGCTCCAAGGCGAGCGAGTGATGCGCACCGCGGGAACTCGTTCTGACTGGCCTCCCAGTTGGCATACTTAATCCATGCCTGGATCTGCGGGCGTGAGAGAAGGGGAGGAGTTCAGCCGAAGGGAAGGCACGCAGCAGGAGTCGGTAGAGAGGTTGCGCACGTTGCTGCGGGTCCTGCGGATGATCTCCTCAAACTCCTGGCGCTTGCGTCCGCGGTACTCGTGGAGCTCCTCAAAGTCCTCGATGCGCTGCTTTGGTTTCGGGGCGACCTTCTCCTGGAAGTCGGCTGCTTCGCGCAGGAGCTGCTCCGCAGTGATCTGTGGTCGAGTGAAGGCGATGTCAATAATGGCAGACTCTGGTCCCGTGCGGTGTGGGCGGCTAGCGAGGCGGGGCGGGGAGCGGGAGGGGAGGACGCACCTGGATGGCGGCGGGCGCGCGGTTCTTTACGCGGCCAGCTCCTCCTCGTTCAGCCATGGTGTGCGCGTGAGTCTAGCTCGGCACGTGCTCGTCCAGCGGGGGGCAAGCGGCGAGACGAGGGGCGACCGCCGCCATCACTCGCCGCGAGAGGTTGCCCCGCCGAGACCACGCTCGACTGCTCTGGACAGCTTGGGCGCTATTCTGGACTACTGCTGGGCTATGGCTCTACTCGCTTCACTTTGTCCCGGCCATCCCCATCGCACGTCGCGCTTCTTTGTTCCTTTCCCCTCCTCCCCATCGGATCCCTCGCCCAGTGGGCCGACTCTCCAGTGCTGCCAGCTCCGTTCACGCCTATTCAGCGCGGTCGAAATGACCCTGTCGCGGCAGCAGTGCATTGATATGCCTTGCAGCTGAAGAGCCTTACCTCTGCCTCTTCCCTCGAATCGGCCACTGGCAAGCACAAGGGCACTCGCCGACTACATGCGCCAGCTCGGTCGTCAGTACAGCGTACTATGGTCCCTCGCCCTCGCTGCTCTCTCCATACCATACCGAACCTCGTTGGTTCACGGTTCTGCCTTCCCATGATGCGCATTTCCGCCTCTGCTGCCGCTCGGGACACTCGCTGTTTGCTGTGGTGCGAGCAGCGAGTTGCCTCGTATGCACACACCCCATGACGGCCCATATTGCGTTGTGGGGGGATGGCTGAGCTGTTCCCCGCGAGCTCAACACGCTTAGCCATCGAAGTCATACAAACCAACTTTGACCTCATCTTTCCAAGCCCCCCGCATGACCGACGGTGTTGGCGCCTCCGCAAGCGTTTCACCCTTGCCGTCAGCCCGGCGCGTTCCCCATTCCCGCCCTCTCCTTCGACAACCCATCTCAGGTGCATAACCTCTCCCACAGCATGCACCTCCGCATCGTGCGCCGTGTGCAGCACCTCCTCCTCAACCCACACAAGAAGTCCTTCTATAGCGTGTAGACTGCTGTGCATACGGGATTGCCTCCGACGATGCCTTCCTCTTGACGGCTCATGCCGCCTCAAGACATTGTACCGCCCAACTCACGTGCACCCGTCACTGTATGCCCCTGAGGAGCACAGCACAGATCGCGGGGTGCTCGAAAGCAGGAACACGGTGGGAACGAGGGGCGTGTGAGGGGGATGCGCGTGATTGAGAAGGAGTGCACATCTTGCAATGCGGTTGATCCGCTTCTCAGGCACGCCCTCTTTTGCAGTAATTTAGAGAGACTTTCCAGCACTTGGCAAACGCTGAAGCATCGCCGGTGGAGTCCCCACCTCTGATCATCGCCCGCATCGCCTCCCTCCCTTTCCCGACGTCGTCGATGACGGCTTTCGAGCAGCCGTACCGCCCACGCGCCCTCACGCGCGCGGAGGAAGAGCAGCAGAAGCTACACGCGCAGCATACGCACAAGCGGGTGGTCAGGCGCGCGAAGAAGGAGGCACAGCAGGCGGACGAGCGGTGTGTCCACCTCGCTCTCTGCAGAGCTGCGCGCGGCTGAGCGACGACGCACGATCAGGAAAACACGCTTTCACCATAGTGGGATCGCTGGCATTGCATACAAGGTGCGGCTCCCCTTCCTCGTGTGCAACGCGCGCCTCGACGCAACTGACCTCCCGCTGCTCGCCGCGCACAGGACTACACGCTCGGCCGCTCCGCGCCGGTCAAGTCTCGCGCACTGCTCGACGCACAGGCGTATGCCGCACGGCAGAGAGAGCGGGAGGAGGACGACGACGCCGCCCCGGCGCTGCTCGACGCCGGGCCGCGCCTCGCCAGCTGCTGTCTCCGCGTCCTCCTGGACAACTACGGCGCGCCAGGCGTATGGGACGCGCTCGACCCCGTCCGGCACCGCGACATCGCCGCACCGCTGCTGGGCGCGCTCGAGCGGAGAGCAGGGCCGGGCGGGACGCTCCCGTTCCAGGTCTGGCTCGACTTCGCACACCGCTTTGCGGACGACCTCCCCGCTCATAGACGGACGTACCGCGGCTTGTGCGTCGCTGACGCCGACGAGCTCGCGCTGCTGAAGGAGCTGAACAGCGAGGCGGTCGAGCGCTGGGCGCAGGAGACCGCCTACCCCTCACCGAGGCGCGACCCGCTCGTCCCGCCGTTCTACCTGTCGTACCTCGACCTCCGCGGCGATGTGTCCTTCACCGATGTGGATATCTACAAGCTTCGCGACCCGTTGTCGCACTTCCTCGCGGTGCTGAGGCTCGACGGGACGGGTGTGACCGACGAGGCGCTCGTTTGGATTGCGAGAGCCGCGAAGGATGCGCCGCAGTACGGCCTGCTACAGGTGCTGTCGCTGAGGGGTCTGCTGGGCGTTACGGACGCCGGAGTGCTGCGCCTCGCAGGCCTGCCAAGCTTGCGCAGCCTTGGTCCGCTCCCTCCCTGCTCGATCTTCCAGATTTAATTGATCTCGCTTACTCGTCTGCGCAGATCTCCGTGGCACGCACTGCACCTTTGACCTTCGCAGCAAGCTCAATGGCGCGCTGCTCTCCTCCGCCCCGTCCCCTCCCCAGCAGCGCTTCTGGCGCCCGCCCCGCCCACGATCCGATCTCGCCTCTTCCCTCCCCTCCACGCTCGAAGCGCAGCTCTTCGAACCCTCCAACTACGCCCCTTCCCGCGTCCTCGCCTCGTTACACTACCTCGCCCGCATCGAGGCCGCACCGCCCGGCTCCGCGCGCAAAGGCATCGCTCGCGCGCGCGAGCTCCGCAAGCCGCTCGGAATGCTCCTGACCTCCTTCTCGCGTGCCGCTACCGCCCACTCGCCCGCTACTCAGCCCGAGGCGGAGCAGTCCGCCGAGAAGCTCTACCGCGCGGAGCTCGCGCGCTCGTATGGCGCGAAACACGCGGCGCACCATGCTGCGTTCGGCGCAGTGACGAGCACGGTACCGCTCTCGCGCGCCGCGGTCGAGGAGGCCGGGCAGCGCGAGGGCGAGAAGGGCGCGGCGTTCCGGCATCGGAACGACGCGATCGCCGCGGGGGAGTTGGTCGGCCCCGGAGGACGGACGGGCGGCCGAGTAATCGCGGCAAGTCTATACGACGTCGGAACGAGGAGAGTCGGCCCTGTGGCGAGGGAGAGGGGCGTGCGCGAGCCGTTCTCCGACTCGGAGGGGGAGGACGAGCGCGAGGCGGCGCTCGACGCCGAAGAGGTCGAGGCACTCGCGCGGTGGAAGGAGGAGGACGCTACGTGCGGGAGCTTCTTCCGCCGTGCTACTGAGCCGCCGCAACCGCGCGGGCCGAGGACGCTCGTGGACCCGCCCGCGTCGGACCTCATGCTCCTCCGGCACATCCCGTACGCCCCGCCGTGGGAGGGTGCACCTCCCCTGCCACAGACCGCGCATGAGCCCGCTCTGGCACACGAACACACCGCCGCGCCGAGCGGCATGCTCGTCAAGAAGCGCAAGCGGTTTGACGGCGGCGAGACCCCTACACCCTCGCCCGCGCCTGCTCGCCCAGCAGTGCCCAGTCCAATGCACTCTTCTGCGCCGAACCCGTCCAGCAAGCGCCACGCGCCGGTCGTTGGAGCGTCATCACGCGGACCTGCGTTGTACACCGCCCGGAGCGCGAGCAAGAACATCGTCAAGACGGCGCCGGCACTGCCGAAACGGTCGGCACTATCGGCGTTCAGGATGAAGAAGTAGAGCTGTAGATATGCTGTGAAGGGGTGTTGTTGTACACTCGATGCGAGGACTTTCAGAATGATGAAGAGCGACGGTGTCGGTAATCCGGCTCCGGTTCTTTTACGGAGGAGGGAGCACATCTGCGCGGAATCGATATATGGAAGAGTCGCTTTTCGTTACATCAGACGGAGGCGAGAACGCTGGTACGACGAGGAAAAGGGAGAAACTGCGGAATCCATACGAGCTCATCTTTGCCGGGGCTCAGTACTGCGCGGTGTGGCAGACGGTCAAATTCGCCGCAGGATTAGGAGTACGGGGCGCGAACGCACCTGCTGGTACCCGTACTGCTGCTGCTGCTGCGGCATGAACCCCGTCATCTGCGGCATCTGCGCCATGCCCATGCCCATCCCGCCCATCCCGTTCATCCCCATCCCCATCGGCTGCTGCTGCTGCGCAAAGCCCGTCGGTTGCGCCCTGAGCGCATCGTACCGCCCCGAGTCCTGCGGCGGGAGGTGCGTCTTGCCCGCCGCGAACGTCCCGTCCTTCATTGCGGCGAAAACGTTCGACGGGGCGTTGTGCGCCGCGCCGCTCGACGCGACCGTCGTCGGTTGCTGCTGAGGCTGAGACGAAGGCGGGAGCGGGTTGAACTGGATCGGCTGCTGCTGCTGCTGAGGCTGGTTGAAGCCGGTCGCCTGCGGCGTGAAGCCGGACAGCTGCGCGCCGAACCCGTTCTGCGCGCCGAACCCGGTGGGCTGCGCGGCGAATCCGCCGCCGAAGCCGGTGGCTTGGGACGCAAAACCCGTCGGCTGAGGCGCAAAGCCCGTCGGCTGCGGCGCAAAGCCCGTGGCCTGGGGCGTGAAGCCCGTCGGCTGAGGCGCGAAGCCAGTAGGCTGCGCGGAGAAGCCCGTCGCCTGCGGGGCGAAGCCGGTGGGCTGCATGCCGATCGGCGAGGACATGCCCGCGAAGCCGGTCGGCTCTGTGTGCGCGTCTCCAGTCAATCGCGCGCAGAGAAGAATATGAGGAAAGGGACGTACGGCTCATCATGCCGCTAAAGCCCGTCTGCATCGGCATGACGCCGACCGTCGTCGCGCCGGGGAAGAAACCCGTGTTCTGCGGCTGGAGAGCTCCGAGCGGCGCGCCCGTCCGCATCGGCTGCAGCGGCGCGAGGAGGCCCTGGTTCGCCGCGACGGGCGCGATCGGCGCGCGCGGAGCAGCGGGGTTGTATCCCGTCGCCTGCGGCGTCAGGAACGACCCGCCCGTTTGCTGAGGCGCTTGAGCGGCAGGGGCGGGCGCGGAGGATGCGCGCGTCGTGCCGACACCGAGCTGCGCCAGCAGGCCGTCGTTGTAGGTGAGCGTCGAACCGGACTCCTGGCGGGCGGGCTCGGCGGGCGAGGGAGATGGAGATACAACCGGAACGGCAGGTGCAGGCGGAGCAGCCGGAGCGGGGGGCGGCGAGGGTGCCTTGGGCGGAGCGGGAGCGGGCGGCGGCGAGGCGGCAGTTGACGCGGACGGCTTGATGTCCCACGCGTCGTCGTCGAACCCGCCGTGAACAGGAACTGTCGAGCTCGACCGCTTGCGGGTCTCGGGTGAGGACGGCGATGACGCGGACGGGGCCGCAGCAGAAGCGGGGGACGCGCCGCGGTTCTTCTCGAGCTCCGACGCCGCAGCGGTGAGCGCGTTCGAGTTGACGCTCGTCGCGCTTGCAGCGGTATTGCGCCTGCCGCGGCGGGGCTTCAGCGTCCCCTCCGGGCCAGAGGAGAAGAGCTGAGGCGCCGGCGGGGGAAGGGGCTCTCCACGCGCGAGCTTCTGCGCCAGCTCGTGGTCGGCGTCGATCTGGGCCTGGCGCACATCCGACACGCTCGCGGAGGACGAGGCGCGCGCACGATCCTTGTCCGGCGTGGGCGGGGGCTTGCCGTACTTGTCCTTGATATGGCGCTTGACGCGGATGACATCGCCCTCCTTGAGGCCGAGCCCGCGGAGGTTCGAGTCCTCGAGGTCAGGGATGAGCGCCTCGTCGAAACCCTCGTTGTCGGCGTTGCGCGCGTACCGCGTGCAGTTGTCCATGTCGCACCCAGCTTGGAGGAAGAAGTCGAACCAGTCAAAGTCGCTCCGCGGCTTCTTCGGCGCAGCCGAGGGTTTCGTGACCGTCACGACGCCCTTGACGGCGTCTTGGCGGGCCGCGTGGCGCGCCTCGCGGTCGGCGCGGCGCTCGCGGCGCGCATCGCTGTCCTCGCGGCGGGAGGACGATGAGCGGGACGAGCTCCCTCCGCCACTCTGGAGCTGGCGGATGTAGGCCGTGTCCTCGTGGCTCATCTTCTCAAGCGGAACCTCGATGATGACGCCGTTGACCTTGTGCAGGCGGATCTTCTGCCCGTTGAGCCCGAGGAACTCGGCCTCGACCTTGAACTGGCCCGTGCGGTCCTTCCACACGCGCGTCCGCCCCGCGTTCGGCTTCTTGATTTCGCGCTTCTTGTCTGCACTCGCAGCGGCACTCGCGCTCTTGCTCGGACGTGCGGCAAGCGGCGGAGGAGGCGCGATGTCCTCGTCCTCACTCGGCAGGTCGTCCCTCGTTGCGGGGACGGGGATGGGCTTTGCGCTCGGTTGTGCCTTAAGGCGGTCGCGGCGCTCGCGCTCGGCCCGCCGCTCCTTCTCAGCGCGCTTCTCGCGCTCACGCTGCGAGCGCGCATCGGCCTCGAGCTGCGCGCGGAGGACCTCGGCGTCTTCGGCGTCCTCGCGTGCGCGGGTGTTGCTCGACGCGGATCGGATCGGCGGAGGCGGCGGGACGGGGATGGACGCGGCCGGGGCGGAGCGAATGGGCGGGGGAGCGGGTGCGGGGGGTGCAGGCGGGGGAGGCGGCGGCGACGGGGCGGCGGTTTCAGCGCCTTCATCGACCTGCATTTTGAGGTGCAGCTGTGTGAGCTCGTATCCACGGCATAAGGGCAAAGCAGAAGGGCCAGTGTGAACGCACCTCGATGTAGCTCACTGGCACAACCCCCTCCTCCCCGCTCCCCACCCTGCGCACCTTCGCCCATTCGGCATCGTCGCTCCCGCCCGGAATGTACACGACCCTCTCTCCCTCCGTCAGGCTGAGCTCATCGTCTCCCTGCGATTCGAAGTCGTACAGCGCGACCGCGTTGCCGTGCTGTGCAGCCGGCGCGGGCGGTGGCGTCGGAGCAGCGGAAGGGGTGGCTCGCCCCGGGCTGGCCATCGCAGAGCGGATAGGCGGCGGCGGAAGGGCAGACGTGGCGGAAGCGGTGCGTACGGGCGGAGGAGGCGGGACGTACGCGCCGACTGGGGGTGCGGGCGGCGGCGGAGGAGGCGCAGGTGCGCCGTTCGCGCCGTTTGTGCCGGGGAGAAGCGGCGGAGCTGGCACGCCTGCGGGAATGGAGGACGCGTTGTCTCCGCCACGCCCTTCCTCGATCTTGGCGACAATCTCATCAAAGGTCGATTTGTCACCGATGACGAAGTGTAGCTCGTCGGGAGCGGACGGGAAGGTGAGGTGGAGGTGCTTGTGCCTCTCGGTGGTGAGGTCGGAGAGGGTCGAGAGCGGGAACTGCTGAACAGGGGTCTGCGACAAAGGAGAATGAGCTGATGCGCAGAAAGCGGGGTGAAAGCAGGGCGGACCTTGTCGCTCTCGCTCGCGAAGAAGAGCGCGCCATTGCCGACGCCGAGCGTGCCCTTCTTTTTCTTCTTTTTTGCGTCGAGCATCTGCGCGCGCGCGGGTAAGCACAGCTCGGAGCTGAGAGACACGGAATCACATACGGTCACGCTCCAGGTCTTGATGTCGCCAGCGACCGCAGCTGCTCCTGCACCGACGGTGGCAGCGGCTGCAGCCGGAGCAGCGTATGCAGCTGCAGGAGTTGATTCCTCCTCCTCCGCAGCGTCGGGTTCAGCGTAGGCCTGCGCAGGTATACGTTAGCGCTGAACGAGGGGCATCGGGGGGAGAACGTTGTTCACCTGCGCCACGGGTTGGTAGTCGTCTGCTTCAGCCGCAGCGGCCGCCTCTTCCGCACCCTCGCCGCCCTGTGTACGTCTGTAGCGTCAATACACGTTCCGGAAGTAACAGCAAGTTCAGCGAAAAGCACCTCGATGTATGTTGCGGGGACGAAGCCGACGCCCTTGCCGCTCGTCTTACGACAGAGAACCCAGTCGCCGTCCTCCTCAAGGAGCTCGAGCGCCTCTCCCTCTGCAACCTCCATCTCCTCGTCGTTCTCGAGCTCACCAGTGGCGTCATCGTGCGCAGGGGCGTAGTCGTAGAGGGCGGTGGTGGGACGGAGGGCGGGAACGGGGACGAGGTACGAGGCGGGGACGAGGCCGATCTGCGGCGCGGCGGAGGGGTCGGCCGTCTTGAGCTTGACCTTGTGCCAGCTGTCGCGATGCGGGGAGAGCACGGGAAGGCGAGAGCGTCAGTACGGCGATACCGACGAGACGAGGGGGGTCGGCCGGCACGAGCGGGCGCTGCGGCTCGACGGCGGCGCTTCATGCGGGGAAGGCGGATGGTGCGACATGCATGCTGGCAGCGTGCACTGCGGCCTGTCTGCTCCTGCAGCGCTTGCACTGCCGGCATGGCCGAGGGCGGTGCTGGGTTCGTCACGGCCCGAGGGAGGAAGCGGGCGCTCACTCGTCGTCGTCGTCTTCGAGGACCCAGAGCGTGTCACCCTCGCTGATCGTCAGCTCGTCCTCGGTCGCCGCTGCGTACTCGAACTCGGCGCGTGCGAGTGCGAGGTGCGTCGCCATGGCCGGCAGTTGCGAGGGTGGGGGGGGGGGGAGAGCGCCGCGTGCACGCCTCGACGAGGGCGGGAAGCTGGCTGGGCAGGCAAGGGAGACGCTGCGAATACAGCTGTGTGGGTCTCGCTCGAGCTCGTGCGAGGGAGCAGTCGGTGCGGAGGCGAGCGCCTGGTTGCCCCCTCCTGCTCGTCGTCCCCCTGTCCCCCTCGTTCCCCCTCTCACAACCCCCTTCTCTTGCGTCCCCCGCCTCCCCTCGAGTCGAGCATCTCCGTCGGCACTTCGGAATTCGCGCATATCTCGCCCGACTCCTGTCCTTCCGACTGCTCGCGCTCGTCGCTTCTTGCTTGCAGCTCTTGCTTCTCCAGCCTTCAGCAACGTTGCCTGCTCCTACTGATCCACAGGCTCTCCCACTTCATCGACCCAGGAACTCGTCCACCAACATGTCCTCTTCGTCGCTCCCGGCCGACATGCGCGCGCTCACCATCTCGCACCCGCTCCTCCCGACTTTCGACAACCTCACCTTTGGCACTCGCGCCGTGCCCAAGCCGACCGGGAAGCAGGTCCTCATTCGCGTCCGCGCCGTCAGCCTCAATGCCCGCGACTGCCAGATCGCCAGCGGGACCTACCCGGCGCCCATCCAGGTCGAGGCAGGCATCGTGGCCGGCAGCGATGCTGCAGGAGACGTCGTTGCGGTGGGCGAGGGCGTCACGAGGGTCAAGGTTGGCGACAGGGTCACCCCCATCTTCTCGCAGAGCTTCATCCATGGGTGCGTCCTCTCATTCTTTGCGCACGGAGATTCTTTCTCACACTGCCGTATCCGCAGCGAGCACGACCCGGATTACCAGAAGAGCGGCCTTGGCGGCGGGATGGACGGTGTTCTGCGCGACTACTTCCTCTGCGATGAGGTTCGGCTCCTTCCCCACTGTCGCTCGAGCAGGACTGACGCTCGCCTCGCAGTCCGGCGTCGTCTTTATCCCGGAGCACCTCAATTACGTTCAGGCTTGCTGCAGCGTGATCACCGTGGGTTCCGCTCTTCCTCACTCGCTTTTCCGCCTGCTGATTGACAAAGCCCCGTTCCGCAGGGCGTCACCGCGTGGCACTGCTTCTCGTACCCGGGTTGCGCACTCAAGACGGGCGAGACGGTCCTCGTCCTCGGCACTGGTGGCGTGTCAATGTGCGAGCTCCGTCCATCTTCCCTCCACCCCGCTGACCCACCTCGAACACCCGTTGCAGCTACGCCGCGCAACTCGCGCTCGCGTCCGGATGCCGCGTGATCGTGACCTCCTCCTCGGACGCGAAGCTGCAGCGCGCCAAGGACGAGCTCGGCGTGCACGGCACGGTCAACTACCGCTCGACGCCGGAGTGGGACGTCGAGGTGCGGAGGCTGACGGGCGGGAGGGGCGTCGACCATGTCATTGAGGTCGGCGGGAAAGGCACGCTCGTGAGGAGCATCCGCAGCTGCAGGCCGCTTGGGAACGTCTGGATCGTCGGGTGCGTTTCCTCCTCTCCTCGTGCCCAATAGTGCGCGTGCAGCTGACTGAGACGGAACGGACCTAGCTACATGTCGGACTACGCGCCCGGCAAAGTCGCAGGCCAGGACGACGAGGCGCCCGAGCTCGCCAAGGAGATCCTGTACACGCAGGCGCGCGTGCATGGCGTCGTGTGCGGCTCGAGGGACCACTTTGAGGACATGAACCGCTGCGTCGAGGCGAACAAGGTCCGCCTCCTCTCCCGCGCTTGAGTTTCTCTGCTCAGTCTCGCGGCCGGAGGAGCGCACCCGCTTACGCTGTTCCGAGCGCTTTCACGCAGATCGTGCCCGTCGTCGACAAGGTGTTCCCGTACGAGCAGGCGCGCGAGGCATACCGCTACCTCGACAGCGGCGCGCACTTTGGCAAGGTCGTCGTCGAGCTGTCGTAAAAGGCGCGGGTTATGTGCTGGGCGGCAAGTTGCGAGGGTCGCGGCGGAGGAGGGAGGACGACGAGGACGGATCATGAGAGTCTTGTCGGTAGATCAGTTACGGGTAGACTGCGATGCTTGTGCACGTCTCTGGTGTGCTTTGCACAGCCGACAGCGAGGATATGGCCCTCGTTGCACCGCCCCCCTTGGTCGTCGTCGGTTCGAGAAGGTCAACCTCGCGCTTCTCCTTCAGATCTGCCCTCGCTTAGAAGTATGCTGCGCCCAACTGCACGCCTCGGCTCCTCCTTCCGGCGACGACCGCGCCCCGGCTCCATGCCCCCGTCCACGCCGCCCTTCTCGCGCCGAATCGCCCCACAGCTCGCGTTCACCGCAGCGGGCGTGTCGCTCGCGCTGGGCAGCGCCGCGTACCTCACTAACCGCGACACGCTCGCGCGCTCACCCGCCTCAGCGCTCGCCGCTGACGACGGAGGGGACGGCCTCTTCTCCTCCTGGCGCCGAAGGCTGACGACGGGCCTCTCGCCCTCGCTGGCGCGGCAGCGCGCGGACGAGGCGTACGCGCGCGCGGCCGAGTTTGTGCGAAGCGTGCCGGGCAACAGGTTGGCGGTCATCGCGGCGGAGAACTGGCTCGAGGTCGGCGAGGCGAAGCGGACGGCGCTGGGGCTTGTGGCGGTCTTTGGCGGCGTGTTCGTCGCGTGGAGGTTGCCTGAGAGACTGGGCCTAGGAAGGTGGCTCGCGCACGACGCGCTCAGCGGGAGGAGCGTGACACTGCTCACGAGCACCTTCTCGCATCGGGTGCGTTGAAGCGCTCTTCTCCATATCAATGCGAGACTGACGCTGTCCTCCGCCGCGCAGACGTTCCCGCACCTACTCTTCAACTCCCTCGCCCTCTACTCGTTCACCACCGCGACCTTCCAGTACCTCAACACGAGCGACGTCCTCCCGCGCTCGACCTCTCGCTTCGAATACCTCGCCTTGTTCGCCTCCGCCGGGCTCGTATCCGCTGCCGCGAGCCATGTTTGGTTTTCGCGCGTCGTGGCAGGGCGATTCATGCAAGCGTACGGCACCAAGGCCGCACGGGACGCGATCGTTCCCTCACTCGGCGCCTCCGGTGCGCCCTCCCACCCCTCGTTCCGCGAGAAGCAAGCGCTGACGATTACCCTCCCGCAGGCGCTGTCTATGCCCTCGTTACCCTCACCGCGCTTTCCTTCCCCAACACCTCCATCAGCCTTATCTTCCTCCCCTTCTTCCCGCTCCCCATTGGACTCGCGACCGCCGGACTGCTCGCCGTCGACCTTGTCGGCCTCGTGCGCGGCTGGCGCGCGTTCGACCATGCGGCGCACCTCGCGGGCGCGGCGAGCGGGGCGGCGTACTGGGCCGTGGGGCACGACGTGTTCGAGGGGATGCGGAAGGCACTCTGGCCAGCGCAGAGGAGTTCAGAGGCAGAGCGACGGGCGAGTAGAGGGTATGCAGCGCACTAGACTTGCACGTATCTAGACGAGGAGATACAGACGACATTGCAGTGGATGAGAAAGCCACTACCTCAAGCCCCTTCGTCCCCGCGCCTACTCGCTCTCCGCCTCGCTCTCCGCGGCGCTCACGCTCGCGCTCGCCGGCACAAAGGCCCCGCCTGTGAGCTCGTGCAGCATGTCCGCGACCTCGTTCTTCTCCGGCGCGTCGGCCTCGCCCTCCTCCGCGTCGTTCGTCTCGAACACCTGCGCAGCGGATCCCAGCGTCGAGGGCATCGCGCCGGGCTGCATTGCGGCGTCGGAACGATCGAGCACTGCGTGCGGGACAACGAGGCTTAGTGAAGGGAACAGTCTGGAGGGAAAAGTGGGGGACACACGCTGCGCGAGCTGCTCGTCACTCAGGATCTCGTCCCCACCCTCGGCGAGGCGAACCTTCTGCCCCTCGACACTCCACACGTCCTTGAGCATGCGCTCAAACGCCGCCTCCTTGGCCTTCTTCTCGGCCAGCTCGGCAGACATCGCGGCCGGCTTCTTGCCCCTGGGTTTGCTCGGGAGCTTGGAGGCGCCAGAGAGAGAGTCTGCAGGCGAAGCGAGGCCGTCAGCACGCAGTCAGATGCGGTAAGGGCGCAAGCGAGGCATTGAGGGGAACGCACCGTCTCCAAGCACGACGCGCTCGAGCTTGCGCTTCTTCGTCGCCGTCTCCAGCACCGCCTGCTCGACCGTCCCCTCCGAGACAAGGCGAAAGACAAGCACAGGCTTCGTCTGTCCGATGCGGTGTGCGCGGTCCATCGCTTGCAGGTCGCTGCGCGGGGCGGAACGGGGAATCAGGGTTTGCTCGGCAAGAGGGAGGGACGAAGCAAGGAGGGAAACGCACTTCTGCGGGTTGAAGTCCGAGTCAAAGAGGATGACCGTGTCAGCTCCAACGAGGTTGATCCCGACGCCGCCCGCACGCGTCGAGAGCATGAAGATATTGACGCCTGCCATGCACCCGTGAGCACACTGTCCCACACGGGGGGAGAGACGGGTACATACCCTCCGGGTCGTACGGCGTCGCGTTGAACTCGTTGATCTCGTCCTGGTCGGCCGAGTTGGCGCCGTCGATGCGGTACCAATTGTACCCGCGGAGCTCGAACGCCTCCTCGAGGAGGTCCATCATGCGCGTGAACTGCGAGAAGATAAGGACCTGCTCCGTCTCGCAGAGTCAGTGTTGGTCGGAGAGGGGCAAACGGAAGGCGGACCTTCGACTTCCGCGCGAAGAGGCCGCCCAAGAGACGGTCGAGCAGCATCATCTTGCCCGAGAGGTTGATGACATCTTCGGGCGGGCGCTGACGGTCGAGACGGTCGTCGAAGGTGAGGAGCGGGTGCAGCGCAAGGAAACGGAGGTTGGTCAGGTTCGACGAGAACTTGGTGCGCTTGAGGCGCTGGTTGACTGCAGGCGCGTCCGGTCCGTGAGGACTCTTCTCGATAAATCCAGATGGGAGCGAACGCACTGCCTTCCGAGTGTCCGTTTCGCAACTTCTCCATCATCGCCTTCTCCTTCCTGCGCTCCTCCGCTTCCGCCTTCTTCACCAGCTGCTCCTCAAAGTCGTCGTCATCCGCCGCGTCTGCAGCCTCCGAGTAGCTCCGGGTGCTGGCCCTCGAGCGGCGCTTCCGCCCTGCACTCGACGGACCATGCGCGTCGTTGAGCAGCGAGAGGTCGATGATGTCCCGGTCGCGGCCGCCGCGCCTACGCTTCCGGGGCGTCGCGCTGGGCGACTCGTCAGACGTAGATGTGCCGGGTGCGGGCGAGGCGGACGCGGACGGCGTCGTCGAGGCGATGGAGGCGAGCGCAGAGGAAGGGACAGCGCCGGTTCCGGTAATGGCGGCGCGCAGGGCGTCGGGGCCTCTAAAGAATAATGAAGGTCAGCGTCGTAGTGCTGAGAAGTGGAAGAGGGATCGGACATGTTTGCAGCGGCGAGGAGCTCCTTCTGCAGCGGCGTGAGCGGGGCATGCAGGATGTACCTGCGAAAAGAGCAGGACGTCGGTGCCACAGCACATAGGGAGGATAGCGACAGCACGTACTCTTTCTTGGAAGGCAGGTCCTTGACGACATCTCTCTTGCGGCGCCGCAAGGTGAACGGAGAGAGAGTTTCCGTCAGGACCTTGGAGAGCAAGCTCATCTCCTCTTGCTCGGAAAGCTCGAGGCTTGTACCACTAGTGACGGCGCTGAAGTCGAAGAGCTCGATAAAAGCCGCCTCGTCGGCGAAGACGGTGGGAAAGATGAAGGAAAGGAGGGTAAAGAGTTCGGCAAGATTGTTTTGCTACATGGTGCAGAAGGACGATCAGCAGTCAACGAGCATGCAAGGCTGCTGGAAGACGTACGAGAGGCGTGCCAGTGAGGAGAAGCCGGAACACCGTGTTCAGGCGCTTGATCACTGCGAAGTTCCTACCCGCCGCGAAGAGCGATAGTCGGCGCTCGAACGACGGCAACGCATGGGGAGTACGTACTTGCTGTGCCGATTCTTCGCCTGATGCGCCTCGTCACAGATGACGCCGTTGTACTCGAGCTTAGAGAGGAAGTTGACGTCGCGCTGGAGGATTTGGTCTGCGGGCAAGGCGTCGCGTCAGGAGGAGCTATGGCGCAGGTCGGTCCGGAGACCGGACACGCACAGGTGACGAGGATGACGGGCATCTGCTGCGTGCGCCTGAACGGCGGTGCATTGTTCTCGCCGGGAAGGCCGAGGCGGCGCTGCCGAAGCTCTGCGCGCTCCGGCGGTGTGCCGGCATAGACGAGGACAGGAACGGACGGTGCAAACCTACGAGAAATACGTCAGCAGAGCGTACGAGGAACTGCACATCAACAGACGCACTTCGCAAACTCGCGCTGCCAGTTGTGGAGGACGGCCTTGGGAAGCACGACGATGAAAGGCTTGTCGGTTGTCGCGTCGTCGGCGTTGTAGAACGTGTCGAGAGCGTAACAGATAAGCGCGATGGTCTGAAGAGTCTTGCCCGTGCCCATCTCGTCGGCAAGCTGCGCGTGGAGGTTTCAGAGGAGAGTGTATAATTACGGAACAGCGGAGCACGCACGATCCCACCAGGGACGGCGCAGCCGTAGAGCGTGCAGAGCCAGTTGACGCCAGTGCGCTGGTAGTCCTTGAGCGTGCCGCCCGTCAAACGCGGACTTGGGTTGAGATTGAGCGACGGAAGATCGGCGGCGGCCTCCTTCTTCTTCTTCCGGCTCTTGCCGTCAACCTTGTCGCCACGCCTCCGCTTCTTGGATCCGTCCTCGCCAGAGTCGTCCGCACCGTCCTCGTCCTCGTCCTCGTCGTCCTCGACGGCTTTGCCGTAGCCCTTGGGTTGCAGGACAACGGGGGTCAGCCAGGAACAAGCAAAGGCGCTGGGAAAAGGGCCTCACAGGGACGCCTTCAAAGATCTTTCTGACAGTTTCCTGAACCTGATTGTAGGACGAAAGGGCAGATCAACCTCTGCCGCCGGCGGACGAGCGGGAAAGGAGCGCACCTTCCTTATGACTGCCCACATGTTGGCCTTGACTCGCGCGCGTTCCTTCGCCTCGTCCCCCTGTCAGCGATGCTCTTGCAAGGTCAGCGGGTCGACGATCGCCCATCTCGTTTCGAGAAGGGGAGAGTGGCGCACAGCGGTGTTTGGGTGACGCGCCCCCGCTGCCTCGCCCGCTGCGTCAAGGGCGCCGTCTCCACTACTCGACGAGGCGTTGGCCGGATGCGCAGACGACGACGGCTTGACGATCTCGAGGTCGTCGTCGGAATCGTCCAAGGTGATGGTATCAGTGCGCTTGACCGCCGTGGCCCCGCTGGGCGTGCTCTTGCGCATCGTAGCAGTGTGCTCGAGCAGCTTGAGCGTAGCAAACGTCAACCGGGCTATGCGAGCGGATCTCGCGCGGGGCAACCCTCAACGCGCGCAACGCGTTCGTCGCTCGTCGAGACGCGTCCGCTCGTCTCCCTGTCCGCACGCTCGAACGATGCTCAGGCCGCGCGCACGAGACTGGATCTACTTGTGCGATATCCGCATCGACGCGCTTGCTCCCGATCTGCTGTGCTCACCTCTCTCCGCTCGCTCGTCCCGCTCAGCTCCTTCCTCGCCGTCCATATCCCGGCAACCCTCCTCGTTGGTGCGTCCCCTCTGCTTACACCGACAACGGCGTATGTACTGACTCTTTGCCTGCCCGCAGATGTCCAGGCGCTCTTCTTCGCAGAGCAGTTCTCCCCAGCTTGGCTTCGCCAGATCTGTCGGTCCCGTCTCCTGCCCGTGTGCAGCTCTTTCGCACTGATGCTTGAGGTGTCGACATGCAGTCATTTTCGCGGCCAAGGAGGACCCATTGTTGACCAACGCAACCTCGCCGCTCTTTGCCTGGTTCCAGGTGCGTCCCGTCCTTCCGCTAACTCGATACTTTCACGCCGACTGACGCCTTCCCTCGGTCTTGACGCCTCATGGTAGTGCTTCATCATCCTCGAGGTCGTCTTCCAGCTACCGATCTTTTTCCTCGGCGTGCGCGGGCTGTGGAAGCGTGCGTCCAATTCCTCTGCCCTGCTCTTCCCCCGCGTGCTCAACCCTGACTCCACCCATAGGCGACCCCGCCATCTACCCTCTGCTCGCGCTATACGGCGCCTCCTCGTCGACAACCACCTTCGCCTGCATTGCGACGGTCCTGCACACGCCGGGTCTCTCAGCCCCGCAGCTCACGCAGCTCCTCGCGTCTTATGTCCCGTTCATGCTCGTCCCGCTCGCGATGGCGGTCGATTACGGGTACAGGATCACTCGGGTTATGCGAGAGTACGGGCAGTCGACGCATAAGGCAAAGAAGGCGTAGGGCACAGGAGAAGGAACGGGTGTAGACGCTCGCAACGTCGTAGCTTGCTCGACGTTCTGACTCTGCGTCGTGCACTTGATCTAGGGAGCCGATCGCTGGCTGTCCCTGCACAGAAAAGTGAAAAGCATCTGCCCTGGGTAAGCAACAAGGTGATAAAAGGCGCTGGACCGTTGCAGGATCGACGCGAAAGTCCTACGAGCACGCCGTCGGTCCAACAGCGAGAAACGACTAACCTTGAGGGGGGGTACGCAAAGGTGTGCACAATAAACGAAGAAGAGAACTAAGAACAACCACCTATACGACCCCCTCCTCCTCCCTCTCTCCCTCATTCCGCCTCACCTCGCCCATCTCCGCGTACTCGAGCTCGTCGTCCTCGCTCTCCGCCTCGTCCCCCTCGAGCGCGGGCGCGCTTGCGAGCCCGAGCGCCTCGCGCCCCGCACCCCCGCCCGCGAGGTACCGCGGGAGCGCGTCCGCCTCGTCCTCGTCGGCGGGGGCCGCGCCGTACTCGGCTGCGAGGGCGGCTTTTCGCGATGGGGGGAGGGGGGAGGGGAGGAGCGGCGCGACGGAGGAGGGCGTGAGAGGGGTTGAAGGCGCGCTGTACGCGTAGGAGAAGGACGGCTGCTGCACCGGCTGCGGCGGGGCGGGGAGGAACGACACCCCTCCGACCGCGGGCGCGGGCGCGGGCCTCGCGTCGTCAACTTCGTCGTCCGACCGCGAGGCGGGCGGGGCCGACGCGCCCGGCCCAGCGAGGGCGAAGCGCTCGAACCCGTCCTCGTCGACGTCGTCGTCCTCGAGCTCGAGCGGCGCGCTCGGCGCAGGCGCTGACGACGACGCAGACTGTGGTTCGGATAGGTCCACGTCATGGTCGCGCTGCGCACGCAGGCGCGCCAGGACAGCCTTGTCGTCCGTTGCGATGTGCGCGGAGTAGAGAGCGCGGTCGACGGGCAAGTGGTCTTCCTCCTCCTCCTGCTCTGACGCTTCTGGCTCAGCCACCGGACTGGACGTCATGGCTGAGGAGGACGGCGAAAGGCCGAGCGGCCGGCCCTTCTCGCCGGGCCAGTGCCACTCGCCCTCTTCACCCTCGTCATCCTCACCCTCCTGCCCCAGCTCGCGCCGTCGCCCGCTCCTTCGCCCACGCCGCGCAGCGGGCGCAGGTGCGCGGAGCGGCCCGTCTCCTGCACCGAACCGCCGCGTGCTCTGCAGCGTGCTCGAGCTTGGTCGGTACGCCGGCGGCCCGGGGGCGGGAAGCGCGTCAGTCGCGATGAGGAGGCCGAAAGCGCTCGCCGGCGGTGGCGCCGGGGCGGGTGCAGTAGCGGAAGAGGAGCGTTCCCGCCGCATTGATGAGGCGGGAGAGCCGGGGAGGGGCAGATGCGACGAAAGTGACGGCTCGTCCGCGGGCGTGAAGAGCAGCTCTGGTGGCGGCTGAGCAGGGCTTGAGATGTGGAGGGACGGCGTCGTCGGCGCGGCGAGGCCGCTCCGTGCACTCGTGCGCGACGAGACGCGGCTGAGCGCGCTCGCCGTGAGCGAGACGACCGAGCGGGACGCAACATCCCGCGAGAAGACGGTGGTCGCGCCCCCTGCAAGAGGGCCGGCGCGCTCTCGTGCGGAAAGCCGCGCAGTGAGCGTGTCGTGCGCAGCGGACGACGTCGACGAGCGCGTCCCGGTGCGCGTGAGCGCCGTGCCCTCGTCGTCGTCCTCGCCCGCATCGCCTTCGCGCCGCCGCCGCCGCCGGGGCCGCACACGCGGACCCGCGGCGAAGCCCGTCGTGCGGACGATACGGCGACCCGTCGCGCTCCCGCCCTCGGGTGTGTCCCCTCCTCCCCCTCCTGCCGCAGCCGAGTCGTCCCGTCCGCGCTTCTTGGCCTTCTTCGCAGCACCGCGCACAGGCTTCATCGCCTTGTCGACGACCCCGCGCCAGCCCTTCTCCCCCTCACCAGTCTCCTTGCCCTTCTTCCCGCTTCTGCGGCGGGATCGGTGGCGCTTCTTCCTCCGCATGAGCACCGAGACGACGATGCTCACGACGACGATGACGGCGACGAGGACAGACATGGCAATGATGATCGGGACGGCGTAGTAATCCGTCTCGCGCGGCTTGGCCTGCCAGCCGTCCGGGATCGAGACGTGTGCGGACGAGGCCGACGCGGTCGGCGCGGCGGCGGTGGGCGTGTCGGATGGCTGGGCAGCGAGGTCGGCGGCATGCGCAGAGTCGGAGGAGGAGGAGGTGTGTGCAGCAGGAGAAGGCGGGATGGTGGAAGAGGGCGTGTAGGCAGGAACGTTGTCCTCCATTGCCGAAACGAGCGGGGTGCGGTAGCGCTCCTCGCCCGCGTCCACCGTGTCCCCTTCATCCGCCCCCGCATGCAAACTCCCCGTCTCGGCTTCCTCCTCGGCGCTAAGCGTCGGCGAGGGCGCCGAAGTTCCCCTTCCGCGCAGCGTCCACCCGTAATCCTCGACCCACTGCCCATCCACCCAGCTATACCTTGGCAGGACGGCGCGCTCCCGCCTCCTAGGCGCGCCAGTAGGACCTCCCTTTGCCCTGAGCGGCGCCACCCTCGACGCAGGACCCGCGATGGCAGAATCCTTGCGGCGGGTCTCCCGCGCAGGCGGTGCGGGCCCGTCATGCGCGACGCTCGCGGGCGCGGGCAGCGGGCCTGCGAGCGCAGCCGTAGGCGCAGAGGCCACCCCGGCGAGCGCAGCCAGGCGCGCCAGCGCACCCGGGCGGCTTATCCGTCCGCCGGCACGTTTCCGGCGAAGCGGCGGCGCCTGGGGCGGGTCGGTCGCGGAAGGTGAGCGGCCGCAGCGGGTGCAGAGAGAATCAGGGTGCTTAGTGCGCGATGCAGCGCGGGTAGAGCGGTCTTCGGAAGGGGCCGGCGCGGGTAGATCGGGCTGAGACAGGCGCGATGAGGAGGGCAGGCGAGCGAGGGGGACAGGTGAAGTGCGTGGTGGCGGGCGCGGGTCCGGCGGGCGCCGCGATGTATGCATCCGCACGTTACAGGCGGTGCAATGCTGTTCGCTGTGCGCTCCACAGGGCGAGAGGCGAGGTGGGAGCTGTAGACGCGATGAGGGGGAGGTGAGCGGGGGGGGGGGGGGGGG